>SMSR01014206.1:24213-35519 GCA_019453355.1 Ceratina japonica
GGTATTGACAGACAGTTTTGAATGAAACTTATGTCATATTAAAGAGAAACATTTAACGAATATTTTAATTGCAAATTTAGGTAGATTGGGTGACTATGAATCGAGAAATATATAAACACAACAAACGAAATCTGCATCTTTCAGCAGTAGATAACCTCCGTTATTAACATGTATGCTAGCACCGAGGAGAGATATATCTCTCCTCGGTGATGCTAGTCAAGCAAGCTCCCCTTTTCTATAACTTGCATTTGACTTGCTATGTACCAGATGAACCTCCTTAACAACAGATCATATTTGAGATTTCTCCGTGATCTTCGTTTTGCTATATCAATAGAAGAAATTGAGAAAAAAATGACGTTAGATTCATATTATGAAATTTTCTTTGTATCTAATAATGAATTCCTAAATTGGTCTCTGGCCCCCACTTTTTACGTCTGGTTGCCTCGAAATTTGCATTTTTATGGCAATATTAATTATTAGTACCGATTGTACAACGACGTATTCTACATGGGCCACTTTATACCAGCCATTTTATTTCCTGTCAGTCGTTTAACGACGTTATTAAATGTCCTCTCATTCGTACTGGAGCGAATAGTCAGATCGTTAAGATGGAGTTGACGCTTAATGCAAAGAGCATCTTAACTTTCTTTTTCCTCGGCCACGGTGGACAGGGAATAATTAGAACGATAATTACAATGAAAGTTGCATCTGCCGGTCGAGGGACAGGTATGTCTTCCGCCATTACTTCCTTTCTCTTCTATTTTGCCTCGGCTTTTTTCCCTTCAGTTTTTTCCCCCAGTTACCCTCGTCGTTTCTACCCTTCTACGGGCCGTGTTTTAACCGTCTCGTATTTTTGTAACTTTAATTATCACGTGTTCCCTGCAATTCCAGGCTACCGGGATTTTCTGCCAGTCTCTCTCCTCCTCCCCTCCACGCCAGTTCTCTCTCTCTCTCTCTCTCTCTCCCTCTGACACTCTCTCCCGCTCTCTCGTTCCCTCTGTCTCCGTACGTACACACGTTTACCCATTTACCAGCGAGCCCATTTACCGGCAGCCGTACTAAACGTAGTTATTCACGATAGCAGAGGCGCAACGAGCCCGTTCAATCTCCATTGGGAATTCGGTACGGCCAGCTAATTTCGGAGTCTGTTATCGACGTCGTAGGATTTTCAGCTCCCATTTATTTCTACGCTCTACTTCGGCGCGGCTACGGTCAGGCTCGGCTCGGTCACACGGCCAAAGCCAAAATTTCGTCTACTCCTTGGGAATTTCGCCAAATACGCAGGCTTACGTTCTACTACCTCGTCCCGCGACTTTTGTTTGGAAAATGTCTCGTTTTACCTGAAACTCTTTTTTATATTCTTACACCGCGTGGATACACCGACGCCAACGAAATTCATTTTTACCCCTATTAAAAAATGATTAACGTCTCGTGCTTGAATTTTTATGGCGTTTAATGTGGCTCGTATACGCGTCGGAGTGGAGAACGATTCTCGGGCAACGTACGTACGCGAGATGATACGTTATTCTTTCGTAGACGCGCGGCCGCACAGCTTGAAAATAATTTAGTTCAACTTTGGTGAGCACGGTAGCTGACGTCGGTTAGCGACAGAGAAATTCATTGCGTTTTGAATTTGCTGAACCGGCTGCCGGCCACCGCCGCTGGGAAACTTGTTACACCGCGTAACTTGCCAATTTGCTCGTGATAAAGTGGCGGAAAGAGAGAGAACCTGACAGACACGCGGATTATATTTTTGGTTAGCTTTGCATCGCGCTGACTTCCTCGACCCCGACGTTTTTTCCCGAATTTCGTGGTTTCCACATTTGTTGTTTTTTGCATTTTAAAAAAAATCATGAACTACTTAATTACTCTTGTTATTCATATTTTGTACATAAAACAAGATGCCAATAATGTCTCATATTTTTAAGTTTTATTTACATGAATTTATGTTTCATGTTTTAAAGTTCTATTTACATAAATTTATGTTTCATTTTATACATCTTGTTTACATAATATTTATTACAGAGCTAATTTAATATAAATGAAGAAATGGATGAAAAACTTTTATTTGCATTCAACTGCAAAAGTAATTATTTCTGAATACGTAGGTTAAAATTGTTTTCACTTTTAATTATATTACAATGTCAAAAATCAGGCACATAAAATCGGATGAAACATTGAAAAAATGAGGTTCGTTAATATTTTGGGGTCTGGTCTTCTTAGGGGAAACTGACACACTCAAGAACGTATCGAGTATAATTTCCGAGCTGTACATACATATATTATATACATATACTATGTTTTATATATTATACGTATGTACATGTATCTGAATATCAAGAGATAATTGTAGGTGTAGAAAGAGGCAAATGCCAGTCGATTATTCTTTATCATCAACATTTCAATCAGGGAACCTTCGCTAAAACCGATATATATATGTGCGTTCTGGCCTCTTCTACTTTTGTCCGCAATTTTTCATCCGTGATGCTTCTCCTTTTCATCAATTCTTTCCGTTGCTCTTCTTTTCCCGTTTCTCCATCATCCTTGCCGCCGTTCTCTGTCCCTTCCGCACTCGCATTATTTCCCCCGCCTGTCCCCCGGCTTCATCCCTCGAAGCCCCAACGGCCTCACCTCTTGTCATTTCTTCGCACTGAAATTTTTATGATGTGTCCAATTTCCAACGCGGCTAATAGGCTTTAAAGCCGACGTGTCTCGCCTCTTTGTTTACAGCATCCGGCCGCGAGCGAGAGGGGAAAAAAGGAAATCGCAACCGGTGACAAACGGGATTCGCGAAATTTATTACGGTCTCAACACCCTAGCCGGGGCTATTTGATTGCTGTTCCCTTCTTCGAAATATCACCCCTACGTCTAAGAACAAAAGATTCTCGAGTTCGTTTTACCAACTGTGTGTGTTCTTGCTGAACTTTATTAACTTTAGGGGACTATATTCGCGAGATGCGTGCACGATATATTTTTCTCAGTAATCTAAGGTATTATCTTCGAAGTCTGTAATAATTGAACCTGTATACAGCTAGTTGTATGATTATTACTAAAAAAGAAACTGAACGATGTATGTACAGATAATTCGTTGTATTTTGGCTTACTTCTTTTGTTTATCTTACTTAGGCCAAAATATAATAAACTGGATGTAAAAATTGGGACAGTGAAGTTTAGCCACCTCCTATGTTTGTGTGCGTCCCCTAGTGGGACAATTGAAATTTCGATATATATATGCATATTGAAATATCGATGTGTCCCGCTAGGAGATGCAACATACACAGGGGCTGGCTAAACTTCACTGTCCCAAGTTGTACATACATTAACTCTTGGGTTTCTAAAAACTTGAATTGAATATTTTGTGAAACGGAGTGTATTTAAATTCTACAATCTTTCTTTCCTCTAAAGTCGTTTAAAAATATAGCGAAATGCATACTAGACAAGCGTAAAGTAGATTGATCGGCGTCTTAAGCGATTTTTCCGAGCTGCTTTTCTTACTTTCATCGAAGCTTCGGGTTCCGAAGTGACGGATGATTAATTAAAAGTCAGCATGCGCCTAATGGGCCATAGATTAATGTTCTATGTCGCAACAGCACTGTTTACCTTCCCGTGATCGGTAATAAATCAGCGTCTTATCGACATGGAGAAACGTTGTACGTGTCCTTAAGAATAGTCATTGTCAGCACGGTACCACTTTTACGTACAATGCTGCTGATCGATCTTAATCGGTTCGCTATTATCAAAAATCCCGAGATCATCCCTCCGTTTTCGTTAACGTCCCTCATTTCTTTCTCCATAAAATTTTACGTAGCTGTTAGGAAATAATATTTCATCGGCTTAATTAACTCCTGTCGCGAATGTCGAGAATTAATTAATCACACAGTATTAAAGCTATTGCGATTACGTTCAATAATAACTAGAGTGGAAGTATTTTTGGAGTCAATTTAGTTAAATATTTCATCTGATCGTTTAAACATTGAAATACTCATTTAGCTTTTAATATTTCAAATTGTTTGATACATTACATGCGGCATTTAACATTTCTTCAATTTTCTTATAATTGCATAAAATCCGCAGTGTAGTAATAACGTTGTTTGAAGAAACAGATTAAGCTTAACTTCTCGAGTTCGGTCTGTAACTTTCTTTTTAAATTCAAAATTTTAATAACCATTATAATTAATGTCGCAGGAGACGAGGAAGATTTAATTAATGCTTAATTTTTTAAAGGTAACTCGAGTACTATTTTGTTTAAATGTCAATGTCGTTGAACAAAAGTTAGTAAGAGAAAATGACACGTAATTCAAGAGCAAGTTTCACAGTTGAATAACAGTGTTTCTAAAATATTAAAAGGAAAATAATAAAATACGCCAGCCGAAGCTGGAACGTAGAAATATCGCTGCCAATAAATCGGTACATATTTCATGGTACGAAAGACAAAAAGACCGCAGCAAGTACGACACGCTTGAACACGCATATTCTAGAACTAAGGAGACGATATTTTTCATCGCTGATGGTAGTACAAATTTACGGAACCGAACGAATACATGATGCATGTGTAAGAAGCTTTTTATTATCGTCGTAAAATTTTACCAATAACCCACAAGTCCTCTGCGCGCTCGATACTTCCTAGATAGAATGAAAGGCAAATCGACGTGGTACGATCAAATCCTCTGACGATAATCGAACAGTTATACAGAGTGTCCCACAAAGGGGTTTACACTGTTTAAGGGGTTAGGCCACTCCAGAGGAAAAGAAATAGGCATATTTTGTGATTTTTTTTTCAGTGAAACCAATACATCGGAATTACAGAATAGGGTTTTTATTGTACACGTACTGGACTGTATAAAATAATTCTTTCAACGCGATATATGTCTATGTTCTATAGTTATTCTTATGTATAATCGAAAAATGTTTGGTGTCTCATCATAATGCAAAAATTATAGGAGCAATTGGTCTTGGTCCTATTTTGTATTTGAATCTGTCATGATTAGTGATTATTGCTATGTATTTGTTTGGGACATTCTATATCATATGTATAGTTCTTGAATATTAAGGTTCGACATAATATTTATCTTATTATTACCTTGTGTTGTAAAAAACAAATTGCAATTTCATGTTTGTGTCGATTGCAGATTTATTCTAATATTTTAAATACGGCCGTAGTAATTTTTATTAGAAATGTTTATGTCACTTCGTATTTAACGATTTAAAATGACAAATTGAGAATAGTTGAATAAAATGATAAAAATATAGAAAAAATATGTTAATATGATAGGAAATACGATGTGAGAAATACAAGTTGTCAATATGCAACTGCGGGTTATTTACTATTTTCTTTTTATCATGAAATCGATAGACTTTGGTTTTTATGCAAAACGAAGTATCTAAGATTTAATGTATAATTAAATTTATATGCACTATTAAAATTTCCACAGATGTTTTATAAATGTATAAAAATCCATAGTTTAAAGATCAAATATATTAACATATCTGGTTTTATGACTATTGGTGTTATTCTTGAATCACTAAATTCGAGTGAATTTATTAGTGCATTCGATCTTAAAGACTGTGCATTGACGCGAAATAAATGTGCTTACCGGATCAGTCGAAACGTCAAATTCGATGGAGGAGAAGTTTCCAGTGGTGTTTACGAACGTTACGCGTTTAGGCGAATTCTACCGTATTTCTCTTTCGCGCGACGGTTCAGTTTACCACTTAAATAAACAAACTGGTAAGACAGTGAGTCAAGCGTCCAAACACATCGTCACCAGTTACCTTCAGTCACTGGTTCCCGCGGAACTTATCTCGGTCCTCGAATACACCGCGGCCGGAAGTTGAACGGGCAGGAAAATTACGCTGTGCTACTAGGAATTCCTATCGATTTTCCGAGCGCTGTACATACCTCGTGTACGTGTCAGTTCGAAATTTAACGTAGCGACAAATATCTTGGGATCCGCGCCATGGGTCGAAGTTTGCGCGTGGATCTGGGACAAACTCGGGACGGGATAATCTCGCGTCGCCGTCACTCGTTTCATAATGATTGGACGACTGGTCAGAGGAAATCGTGTGAAATGCATGGCTCCGCGGTTTAGGTAAATCTTTGATTGGCGAAAACGCGTATATCGGCTAGGGTTTAATTCCGTTGCCGAGCGGTCCGACGCGCCGCAACGTGATGCGATCGCTAGCCGATTGTGGTTGTTCGCAATTCTGGATAGTAAAATGCGTTTGAATTTTGAATTACCACCGATCGAGCTTCGACGCAGGGTTAGGTATAATCGTTCGTTAGTAAGGACCCGAGTTGAAAAAATAATTATGGTTTTGAAGCTATTTATCCTATAGAAGAATATGGAGGTCGAAATCATATCTTAAGCATAGGAGTATAAGAGTAAATTTAACTCTAATTTGAACCTATATCTAGTCGTTATGTCCGCTTATAAAGGATGTAGATCTAATATAGAGTTTATCAAATATAATTTAGTCCCTCAAGTCTTACTTTAAGAGTTTAGGAAAAGATCCTGTAGGTTCATACTAATATTTATGAAACCTAACATCGTCCTCAAAAGTCCATTGACTCTCAACACTTGAGGACATGTGCATTGAGAGGACCCCATGATACCTACGTTTTCTTGACTCATATTGTAGATAAAGAATCTCTTTTAAGTTCGCCCAATTTATGGCGAAATTATTATTATTTTTCTTGAACAATTTTTGTAAACAAATAACACAAATTTTCGCTTTGTTGGTATATAAACAAAAATTCTATTGTATAAATTAGATTGTTTTAAAGCCTTTTTTTTAAATTTATAATAGGAAGTATAAGAATAAACAGAATAATTCATTTCGTTTGTAAAATAATTTTATATAACACAATAAATATTTCAGAGGATCCTAAAAAAATCTTATAAACCCTTAAATAGGCCTTCAGGTTCCCATCTCTTACTTGGAGAACTAAATTATAACTACTTTCGTGAACGAACTGAAGGTTCTTAAGGCCTAAAATATAATTTGAGATTTTTGTAGCGACTTATAGGTTCTGATGAGTTATATTAAATATTAAGTTCTGAGATAATTCTACTAGTTCTACTTTTTAGATCTAATAGACCTAAACTGGGGTACATTTAGGTTTAGAAGATTCACATTATAGTTAAATTTTCGACTCGGGGAAGTATCTAATCAATTATTAAAGTTCAATTTGCGGCTAGTGACAGATTGTATATTGAATTGCATCGGAGGAAGTTTTATTTAATTATTTATGTCTCGATACCGTAGAATTGTTGCTCGCTCTCTATGCATCGGCTGCTATTGTGGATAATGAAATTAGTCCTAGATTCATTGAGTGAAGCGTTGGCACGTAATTCTTTCGAAATGTCACGAGATAATACTAATTCAAGACGGAAGCAGAGGGATCGATCATTCATGGTATTGAAAATGCTAAACGATGTTCGTTTATCGAGGTCAGCGGCTTTAGCGGCGATCGATTCGTAGCCTCTTGTACGGTTCAAATTCATTTCTAAGGGCGCCGAGCCTCTTTTCGGTTTCATATCGCCACCAATCTGCAACCTCTACTTGTATCGGTGCGTTTGTATTCATGTGCATATTGCTCGTGCCATCTGAAATCGACGATACAAAGTTTTGCATTTTTTTAATGCAGTATACATAAAATACTCATCGCTCTATCTGCGACTACGTAATCGTATAAAGAACTGTAATAACTAAGCTGGTCATCTAAGTGAAACGTTTACCTGCCCCAGACCGAGCATTGAAAAAATTAGGCATAGATTTATTACCATTTTCGGGTCGTGTCCCATTAAGAAGCTATCATAATCAATCACTTTTTGTCCAGTGAGATTTACTTCTCGATTTGGACATTCTAATGTAGTAAACAGAATAATATCTAAAGCCAACAGATTTTGTCACATTTTTGACATTTTTATTGACTCCAGCTCAGTCATTCGAGGAAAGATCTGTTCTTTTTTTGCTTCTCAGTCGTTATAATATCTCTTTTTTTTACTGCTCTGTGCAGTCACTCTCTGCAATATGTAACAGGGTTAATTACCCGTGTATTAAATAAATAAATAAATAAAATAATCAAGGACAGGTCGAAAATCATTGCCCTAAGCTATACATGAAATATTCATAGTTCTATCTGAGACTATGTAATCTTATAAAGAATTATAATATGGCAGAGCTAGACGGATCGCCTAAGTGAAAAATTTACATTTAAACCCGGCGTACAGAGTACAATGCCAGGTCGTTTTCTCGCATTCAACCAGTAACTCTCCACGATCCAACTTTAAAATAGCGCAACAAAAAAGATATTTCGCGAACGTGCAGCCGAGAAAGAAGTCGAAGGGGCGTAGACATTATTCCACGGCGCGGCGGCGGAAGTTTGAAAATCGACAGGGCGTCGAAGGTTGTCGCCTGTATCGGTGTCTTATCGGCATGGGAAGCAGGTACGAGGCGGCGGAGGGCTGACAAGGGTGCTTCTCTCCGCTTATCGTCCTTGCTCAAGGAAGCGAGGCACGCGTTTTATCAATTTTTTTCATCCCGCCAGCTGCCCGTACTCGGTTCACTCAGTGCCAGTGGAGTTTTCATGACAAGAGGCGATCCGTAAGACATTGATTGAAAGCTTCGACTCGAACGCCGCGCTAGCCCTCCTCGTCTCTTCCAAAGACGTCCTCCGTCGACTCGCATCGATCACGCCTAATTAAATTTATAAACGGTTTAAAAAGGCACGCGAACTGATTCACGAAACGTTCCCTTCCTCATTTTTCCCCCGGTGTATCGCGATCTCCTCGGATTAAGGATCCGAAGAGTCTTAACTCGCTCGTATACGAGGCCTACGCGAGAATGGGTCGTCCACCGCGAGCCCTGTCCTTCGATTTCCCCCGTATAACGCGACGTGCCTTTCGGATAACGGATAACTCCATATACGCGGATACGACCTTCGTCGTAAAAGCAGCTTTGTTGCTCCGGTGAGCCATATTCCGCGCACTCGTTTATGCACTTCGCTTTCTTTACTGAACCGTACCACGTCTCGGAAAGACGTCGCAGGACTTCTTACCGCGAAACGTTGACCGGTTACATACATACGTAACGCGCAGCGTTTCTTTTTATTCCCCGCAAGGCTGTAAACGGAACTAATAGCCGGGTGGCTTTTCGGACGATAATAAAGCGTGGGACAAGCGCGAATGATCCTATCGCCTCGGCTACTCGTTACGTATACGTAGGTATCCAATAGGGGTTTTACGCGATGCTTTTTTTTCTATTTTCCACGTTCGACGGTCGTTGGACTTTTGTAAGGGCACGTATACAGGAGATCGTAGAACAACTTGGCAGGATGTAGAAAAATATGAGAGAAATTTTTCACGCATAATAGTTCTTCATATGATGTCTCATTTTCGAGAACATAAACGTTTTGAAGTTCGAACGATTGACAATTAATCATTCTGATTAGTTGTTATTAGTATAACTGAACGCTGACTACGATTTGATTGAAATAATATAAAGTGAAGTTTTATGCAGATTTTGTCTTTCATTGCTCATTAATATTTCACTATTGTTGGAAACGTTCACTCCACCGTTGCATACATAATTATTTCCCACTCTGGATAAAAGAGGGTACTTTAGAAACACAAATAGAAATGTACTTTTAGAAACAATATTGGAGTTCGTCTACAAACACGAAAGAGAATAATAGGTGCTTAAAAATATCTGGGTTGCTCATTCGACAAAGGAGTTACAAGTGTTCCCGAGATTGTCTTTCGAAATGAGAGCTTCGCAGCCGTCTCAAGAAGACGAACCACTTATCCAACGTGTGATAACGATTCGAGCTTAGAAACGCGCGACGCGATTCAAACGCTGTCTCTCGTACACAATGCTCTATAGATAATTCAGTACATACTTTATCAAGGAGATAAAAGTGTTCTCTCTCTCTCTCTCTCGCTTGCGAGTGGAAGTGTACATCCGTGCGGAAATTTTTATCGCGTTCCGAGGCTCGGGCGGCTGTGAATGTACAAGTACAAGGTTCGGTTGTATCGACTGCATCTGCAATTACAATCGGGGATAGTCCTCGGATCCATTAGTCAGCTGACGTCGGAAGTGGATCGGTTTCCAGGCGTGCCATGAAAGAAACGAGTCCAGAAGAAGGATATACTCGCTGGGGTGGCAGTATTAAAGCAAACCGATCGAGACACTAATGACTGGGATTACTTCTCGAAAGATATTGTTGCCTTCGTTCCTCTTTTATCGAATTTTTTCTCCTTCTCGCCTTCCCTCCCGGGTGTCTTTGAATCGGACCGTCCGCTCGGTCCCTCATGCGTCTGCTGCGAATATCGATGAGCGAGACCCATCTTCTCGTCCCTGAATCCGTTCGCTTATTCGCCTATCTTTCGCGTTTGCTCAAGATCCAGCGCAGTATTTGTGTCGCGACGTTCTCAGATAAGTTACTGATAACGGGTTCTCGATAAGGCGCAACGCTGAATAGAACGAATGTCATCGCGCACAACTTCAGTGAAAATCGTGTTTTAAGAAGTTTTGGAGTTTTTATTAAGGAGGTTCATTTGGTACATAGCAAGTCAAATGCAAATTATAGAAAAGGGGAGCTCGCTTGACTAGCGTACATGTTAATAACGGAGGTTATTTACTGCTGAAATATGCAAATTTCATTTGTTGTGTTTAGATATTTCTCGATTCATAGTCACCCAATCTACCAAAATTTGCAATTAAAATATTGGTTAAATGTTTCTCTTTAATACGATATAATTTTCATTCAAAACTGTCTGTCAATACCTAATAAATTAGCGATAGAAGTCTGGGAAATCATTCTTTTCCATATGACTACATGTAAAATTGTAAAAAATATTTAGATTAATATCTCATCATTAAGGTATCCAAATGACTTAAACATTTTTTTGAGGTGTCCTGGTATACTTTTATAAACTATCAAATTTTTGTTTGGAGATCTATCTGTTAATTCCTTAACCGGATGAACCTCCTTAAGGGGGTAAATACAATTAGAAAGCCAAAAAAATCACTCTAAAAGACATTTATTTTTAAGTAGAAGCTTTAATGCGATCATTATGAAACTTTGTACAGTTATTAATATATGTTTGAGGCACTCTGTTAAATTTTTTTGTGATGATCAAAAACAAAATGGCGGCTATACGCTGGCGTGAAGTTCAGCGACAAAAAGAATTGCAACCACGCTGGACGTCCTGTTATTGATCTGTAACAGCCCATAAAAATAATTTGGGTTAAAAATACTTGTGGTTAGTCGGCAAACCTCAAATATTAAAAAAAAAAAAAAA
>SMSR01014206.1:35951-66919 GCA_019453355.1 Ceratina japonica
CGACTAACCACAAGTATTTTTAACCCAAATTATTTTTATGGGCTGTTACAGATCAATAACAGGACGTCCAGCGTGGTTGCAATTCTTTTTGTCGCTGAACTTCACGCCAGCGTATAGCCGCCATTTTGTTTTTGATCATCACAAAAAAATTTAACAGAGTGCCTCAAACATATATTAATAACTGTACAAAGTTTCATAATGATCGCATTAAAGCTTCTACTTAAAAATAAATGTCTTTTAGAGTGATTTTTTTGGCTTTCTAATTGTATTTACCCCCTTAATTTCTATAATAAAGGGTGTTAGATTTTAATATCCGCAATCTTGTTCTGTATTGTCGCGCCGTTATCAGAGTCCACCTGCATCATTCGTTTTTAATTATTTTTTTGCAAGAAACCGAATTTTCACGTATAAAATTAAATACGGAACGTTTTAAACCATTTCTTATTGAAAGTTATTCTTATTTACATTCTATAACTTATCATGCTAATCACAACCATTGATTATTTCTGTTTCAGGTAAGTGAACCGGAATTTTTGTAATACTTGGAACCCTTATGAGCTTCTAGTGGTAAGTTGCACAAGTACATCGAACTAGATAACTCTGTGGAGTCGTGGGAGGAACTTTTCGTCGTTAGAAACTCGCGTACATCGATGGTTAATTTATCGAGACTGAATTCTCGTCTTAATCTCTGTCGGCCAATTACGCGTCCCTACGGTCCGACGGTTGATTAAATCCCCCGATGATCTCACCATCTTTCGCCGTGGCTCGAAAATAGAAATCGATTGGGCGCGAACGCGTCGATCACCGAATTAGTATGTCGAACGACGAGCCCGTGGTGGAAATTTGTTTCGTTGCGAAGTCACGTAATCGACGCGAGCGAGAGGGAAGGCGGCTAGGGAGCGTAGACGGAATCGACGACTTTATTGGATAAGTTTCGGGATCGGTACCGCGGAAATGAAGAAAAAAGCGATCATCGATCGTAACAAAAGTCACGATTAGTGGCGTGTACGTGATCGAAGCGACGGGGCGGGTCAGGGGAGCCGGGGAGTCTTCGAACGGTTAGACGAAATCCAGCCGGGTTCGTTTTGCATTTCTCATCACCGGGACTTCTGCTTTCTTCCCTCGTCCTTTATCGCACGGTCATTCACGAAAAACGCGGACCTCGAGGCACCGCGCCGTTCGAGTCCCTCGTCGCCTCTTCGCCGTTTCTTCTTCTACTTCTCGCTTTTCGTTCTCTCCGCCGCTCCCACTATCAATTTATTTTTCTTTCTACGGAGCAGTGGACCGCGTAACGAGCAGCGTAAATCAATCGGTTGGCACTGTGGCTTCGTTCCTCGAGAGCAGGGTCTCTCCGTTCCCTCTGCATTATACACTTTCTGCACCGGTTCCTGTACCATAAGCCGGGCTCCCTGTTATGGGGGACCTCGATAAGGGCCGAGGAATGTCTCGTTTTTGTCGAACACCTTATTCGAGGTTTTTTTCACAACGGGGGATGAAAGGGCGAGAGAGAAATTACGCGTCCTCTCGACAGCTTTCCCTGCTCCGGTTTCTAATTTATAGCAAAATTATTCGGGCACAATGGCGAGCTCAAAAACGAACTTAAAAAAAACTTCCGTCAAAAGCTCAGATTCATCCTATTAGACCGTAGGAGCGTTCGAGACGTAGNGGAAATTTGTTTCGTTGCGAAGTCACGTAATCGACGCGAGCGAGAGGGAAGGCGGCTAGGGAGCGTAGACGGAATCGACGACTTTATTGGATAAGTTTCGGGATCGGTACCGCGGAAATGAAGAAAAAAGCGATCATCGATCGTAACAAAAGTCACGATTAGTGGCGTGTACGTGATCGAAGCGACGGGGCGGGTCAGGGGAGCCGGGGAGTCTTCGAACGGTTAGACGAAATCCAGCCGGGTTCGTTTTGCATTTCTCATCACCGGGACTTCTGCTTTCTTCCCTCGTCCTTTATCGCACGGTCATTCACGAAAAACGCGGACCTCGAGGCACCGCGCCGTTCGAGTCCCTCGTCGCCTCTTCGCCGTTTCTTCTTCTACTTCTCGCTTTTCGTTCTCTCCGCCGCTCCCACTATCAATTTATTTTTCTTTCTACGGAGCAGTGGACCGCGTAACGAGCAGCGTAAATCAATCGGTTGGCACTGTGGCTTCGTTCCTCGAGAGCAGGGTCTCTCCGTTCCCTCTGCATTATACACTTTCTGCACCGGTTCCTGTACCATAAGCCGGGCTCCCTGTTATGGGGGACCTCGATAAGGGCCGAGGAATGTCTCGTTTTTGTCGAACACCTTATTCGAGGTTTTTTTCACAACGGGGGATGAAAGGGCGAGAGAGAAATTACGCGTCCTCTCGACAGCTTTCCCTGCTCCGGTTTCTAATTTATAGCAAAATTATTCGGGCACAATGGCGAGCTCAAAAACGAACTTAAAAAAAACTTCCGTCAAAAGCTCAGATTCATCCTATTAGACCGTAGGAGCGTTCGACACGTAGTAACTACGTAGCTACGCCTCTGCGTTAAAGCAATGACCCGTTCCCTACGTCCCGTGTTAATAACAGCGAAACACTTTGTAAACTGATTACCGCTGTACCATCGCTTCTCGAGCACTGGCGTCGGCATAGCGCGGCGAAAGAAAAAAACTGCGAAATTAAAAGCGCTTTATGTGGCCGTGGTTTAATACCATATCTTGCCTACAGGGACGAACCGGGGTGGGGTAGACAGAAAAAGTGAAAGGTACGAGAAGAGAGGTTCAAGAGACGGACCGAGGTTGGTTTATGTAAGGCTTTTTCACGAGCCCAGACCTCGTTTCGGCTTAACCCCACGGAGTGCAAAAATCTTTAAACGATCTGCGCCAGAAAACTGTAATTTTTCGAACGGCCAGGACTATTCTAAGCTTCGACAAAAATGTGAGGTCTCTGCTCGCGTAGACTCATTTTCTTAGGCCGGTATTCATAGTCGTTACTTATTTTTAAGGTCGCCTTAAGCATTTGCTTATGTCCGTGTCTTTTGTACGAGACAAGGACGGGAAATATGGGATAGACAGTGATAGCAAATGCTTAAGTCGATCTCAAAAATAAGTAACGACTATGAATACCGGCCTTAATGACGATTTATTAAGCAGGTGGTATCGAAAAATTGTTTTCATAAAATATTATTCGAATAGTAATAACGAAATAGGTGTGTTTTTTACATGGCATCGTGCACATCGTCTCAGACGTGGGCGTATCTCCCTTTTCCTCGCGTATCCTACCGCCGTTTCATATCTTTTTTCGTTATCTTCCAACTGCCCTCTACTTTTCTTATCCTTTCACCGGAGCTGCACCTCTGCTTACTTTTGGCTGTGCGCGTCCGGTCCTTTCGTGCCCAGTTTGCATTCACCTTCGTTACGTCGCTCTCCCGTTTAATGCGATTTCAGTCTTTCGCAACGATTTTCGCTGGTTGCCTCGCAAAAGAAACGCGAGACTGTGTACACGCCTTACGGGCGAAGAGACTGACGAAGAGGCGAGAGAAGAAGCGAGCGGGAGCGGCAGGTTTCGAAGCCCTTTCACTCCGATCGATGCGCGATCTTTGAAATATCCTTCTTTGCAAATGCCGCTGTGTTCGAATTCTTAAAGTTAGTTCCCGTTCAAAGAGTAAAAAATTAACGAGACAGAATGGAATCGTAACCGATACCTTTTTTGCTCCGGTAATACAATATGAATCTGTTACGTTGAATAATAGCAGTGCACTGTTACGAAATAATGAAAAATATAAGGTAACACGGGGGCGTCCGGTTCAAATGAAACATCGCGGGAATCACGATGGTGTTTCAAAATTAATTTTCAACAACTTCCACACAATGTTCAAAGTAAAATTAATTACTCGCTTCGATAACTGCACAAAAACGAAATTAAGAATACCAGGAATAGGAGATCCCAGCATTGTTGCGTGGAAATTGAAGGAGTTCCCGCTGTTTCGTGTGTTCTACTGTTTCAGAGAGTGGGAGGACGTCCTTCAATATTCATTAATTAGTCATTTCGTGTTTGCGTATTATTTACATTAAAAGTAATGTTTATTCGTCGGAGTAGAATGTCAGAAATATTTATAAAAAATGATAAAGGTCGTAGGTCAGGAAATTTTTTGCTTCGTAGACGAGGAGCTAGCAGGTATTAGAAACGTGTGAATCTCGCTGAAGGCAGTGAATTAATTTACATATCTGATAATTTGGTCGGGCGAGCTGAGGATAGCGTCGCGTTGGGTCGCCGTCTGGGTAATGCACGCAGGACGAAGAAGCGGTAAACAGGCAGCAGTGAAGCTTGCGATAAGAAAATATTAACGGGGATGCAGAAGTTATTCCGTGTGATAGGGTAAGGCGAGGCAGAAGCGTTAAATAGAGCGCGTTATCCACCATTACTTGCAATTCTCTGTCATTAAACGTCTCCACCGTTCGTCTTTGGGTTACCTCCGCCGCGCCGCCTTCACTGCAATTTGTTCCTTCAGCCTCGCACGTTCAGGCTAAGGAACATTGTACATAGTCCTGGAGTAGTCTTTTCATTGTTTGACGAAAAATGGACAGTTGATAATTTTTTTAATATTGAATCAAACAATTTCATTGTCTCTGAGATATTAGAAGGCCTGATTTACTACATATCTATTACTTGTCAAAATCTCGAAAAAAAAAGGAATGGACATGGTTTTTAATTTCACTATTTTTGTATTCAAATTTTCTATAAATGCATAGGGTAAGTGTGCCAATTACTGCGGATGCCCCAAATATTGCGGATTTTTATTAAAATCATTAATTATGAATTTTTTAAACGTACTAGACGAAATAATAGTACATTACGTAACGAGTGCGTAAAATAGGTGATTATCGCACGAGTCGGATTTGTCGCCCGAGCGAAGCGAGGTCGACAACTGAGACGAGTGCGATGATCACCTTACGCACGAGTTGCGTATACTATTTTTCCTAACGAGTTCGTAAAATTCAATGTGGAGCGGTAGGATGGAGCGAACGGGGTCCAGGGGCGAAGCCCCTGGTTAGGGTCCAGGGGCAAAGCCCCTGGTGGGGGGCCAGGGGGGCGAAGCCCCCCTAAAAGAAAAACAAAAATAAAAAAAATTTGAATATATTATTACTATCATTCTCTTATATACATATAGTATATATTAGCTTCGATTTCGCTGGTAATAAATTCAACGAAATAGCTTTTGCTTCTTCTAATACATCTGATGGCACGTAATTACAATCATGATCTGACTTATCAGTATCAGATTGAATCACTTATCAGAATCAAGATCAAAATAAAAAAGTTAAATATATTTTCATAAGAATGTGTAGAATATAATATTTGTACTTACTTGTATTATATGATTTGCGGTTATACTTTTGCGTGTGACAGATAACTTATGTGAATTGAGTTGCGAATACAATTTCACGTATTACTACACATTTCATTTTACGCACGCTAAATTTATTTTACGCACGCTAAATTTATTTTACGCACGTTAAATTTGTTTTACGCACGCTAAGTGAATGCGTGCGATAATGTGGTATTTTACGCACGCACCTTCGTGCGTCAAATCGAATTTTACGCACGCCGTTAGGAAAAAGAAATTCTTTAATTATTTTGTTATTTGATAATAATAATTTAACAAAATAAATAGCGATAATGAAATTTGTAATTATTTTAAAACACTTCAAAGTCGAGTAGTTCACGAGAATATGAATTTTGCAATAATTTTGGTTGACGTCTGTCAAACACCTCTTTTAAAATTGCATTTGTTTTCAATAATATTAATGCACAGTACGTTTTAATGTTACAAACAATCAAAATATGCATTATTTAGTTAGAAAAATACGAAAGTATGTTAATGTAATGTGTATCTTTAATATATTAACGACCGCAGTATATTCCTCACAGTATATTTCACGAACGCCTATTACTGCGAACACGCGTACTGCAAAACATAACCTTGTAGAGTAGGATTAGTCGGCTCGAAAGCGTATTTGATTGTTGTTGAGAGTGGTTTAAAGTGTTCAAGAAATGCAATAAAAAAGAAAAAAAAATTAAATAACACTTATGTATTTTGTATAATATTTTATTAAAAAATATTTAATAAAAAGTGATGAAATTATTTCGATATCCTTAGTATTTGGCTCGCAGTAATTAGGGTTCCTGCAGTATTTGACTCGCGGTAATTGCCTCATATTCGCAGTAATACCTGTATTTCATCACCTTATAAAAATGATTTATTTAATTTAACGTATACGTCTTCTTGAGATATAATTGTTTTTTTTACACATTTATAACATAATAAAACTTGTTCAAAAAGTAGTTCAACTTGAATCTTGTATTCAAATAGCTGATTTTCGCGTTGAAAGTTACCTTGCATAAAAATTCGCAGTAATTAGCACATTTACCCTAGTCCATTCGTTAATTGCTTCTTCTTTTTAAACTTTTCTTTATATTATCCTTGAAGTACGTTTCGAGATAAACCCTTTTAAACTAGCCTATCTGTTCAATAAGAGAACGTAGAAACGTTCGTATTTCTTTTCTCCTCTTTGAACACTTGCACCTGGTTTTCCCTTTCGTTTTCCATATCCACAGTCCTCGTGTCGGACGCGTATAAGCTTCTCTGACCGGTGAACATCCGCCTCGCTCCCCCATTCCTCCGTCGTCTTTCGATTTCCCCTGGACACTCCCCCTGCATCTTTTTATTTATTTTTTCCCTTCTCGTTCATTCTCACCATGTGCCGGAACAAATAGGAATTTCAGCGCGCGGTGACGTGCTCGTAAAGCGCAACAAGTTGAACCCGAGCTGAAGGGTGTGTCTCGAAAAAATATTGGGAATTAAGGGAGCGTGAGGCAGTCTGCTTCTTGCTCTCTCCTCTCTCCCTCTCTCCCTCTCTCTCTCTCTCTCTCTCTTTCTCTCTGTTTCCTTTAGCTCGTCAGGCTGAAAGGATAGTTCGCGTCGGCAATTTTCTCTCGCCGACTGTCTGTTTACGAGGGAATGAGGAAAGGAGAAACGCGAAAGGCGTTTGCGTTTAATTCACAATTTCCTTGCACGGAGCTCCCGCGGTAGAGGGTGGAAACACTTTCGTCCGTGTTTAGAAGATGCACGAGTGAAGAAGAGGTACTTTAAAAGACGGTTGCCACGTAGTTACGCGTGTGTACGTAGATTGCGTTTCCTTAGATTTGCTACTTGTTCCTCCGCCTTTAGATCTCCTAGTCGCGACGCGTAGCGGCTAGTAAAAAATCATCTTACGAAACTGTGCCGTTATCTCATATACAAATAATCGCGTTTGGACTTTCTCTCGTTTCGTCCGGCAAACGTGATTACCTGTTCGTTAAATTTTTAACTCAGTTTTTTCTATCGGTGGTGAAATGGCAACGGCGCAGCGGGGTAATCATTAACAAACACGGCACGTCCATCGGTCACATTTCGTGTCCAATTTCGGTCGGGTACGATCGAATTATCAACGCAAATGCTTCTCTGTTACGTTGCGCTACGTATTTGATCGGCTCTATTGTGTGGCAAAGGACGAACGACGCGAGAGGGCGAACATTTTGCGTCCCCGCGGGCCCCGCGAGTATCGTCGCCGGCGCGGCTAGTCAAGAAGCGGCGCGGTGGTTAAGAGCCCATGAAAAAGACGTAACCCCTTATTTTCCAACCGTATTTCGCCGTTTTACGCGTTGCAAGGGATTACCCGCGACCCCTTTGATCCTCCTCCTTGGTATCGTACGAGCGGCGACAAACTTTCCAGCCGCTAAAGTATCCGGTCGCGCGCGCACGACTTACGAGGCGACACCGAGCGCTCGTAAAACCGACGAGAAACCCGCTTGTAGGCAACGTAGTTATTGGTCCGCGCGTTCCTCTACGGACGACGGGTACAGTGTTCTTGTTGGATCCTTCTAATCTGGGTCGCGAATGTGGGCTTACATGACATAGCTCGACCAGGCTAAAGCTTACGCGGTAGAAAAATAATTGACGTTATTGGTAGGCGGACGTTGCCGGTTTCATTACATCATTTAAGGAGGGACATCAGGACTTTACGGGGTGAGGCATGAGGGGGCAAACATCTAAGGTGCCGATGAACAAATAATAAAATTTTAATTCATTAAAAAATCATTTAAGGAGGCACATCAGGACTTTACGGGGTGAGGCATGAGGGGGCAAACATCTAAGGTGCCGATGAACAAATAATAAAATTTTAATTCATTATAAAATTAGATACACGTCATTAATGTCATAAAATGTGACTTATAATTGTAAAATTATTGATTTCAAATCAATGTAATATTTGTTTAAATCTATTACTGTTAAATTTTATATGATTTATTTGAGTAAAGGAATGATAAAAAACGTGGCAACACCGTAGTTTTAGAGCAAAAGATTCGTATGAAATTTGTTGGTAAAACTGATCATTTGCTAACAGAATTCCACGTTTGACAGTCGCGTGTTTTGATTTTGGTAACCTCGAAGTATAACGTCAACGTGGGTTATATCAGTGGCCAAACATCGCGCTTCTAATTGAATCTTTGCGCGCCTTCAGACATCTTCTCTGACGTCACGCGGTATTGCCACGCTTTTACATATGACAATTCTATTTGCTCGAAAATGACGTATGCTCCAAACTTTTTATTGAATTATATAAAAATTACTAAGTGAAACTTGTTAAAATTTAACAGGATATAAGTTTATAACTGTATATATGTGTATATGTAAAATAACACATATTTTTTTTTATCATTTTTGATGTTTTAAGGGTCAATATTATTACTGTGAAATTATCGGTCCATAAGATCCTATGTTAAACAGTGAGATTTTTAAAAATTTATTTAAAGAGAACGGTTAAGTGAATTTATTCTAAATTTTGATATTAGCGTTCTAATGAACTGAAGAATATAAGAAAAAGATTTAGTATTGATTGGTTCGTTTTCATTTGCCTGATGTCCCTCCTTAAAAGCTGGCAGTCGAATTTTTGAAACAAATGTCGAAGTTCGCCTCAAGTAATTTCAATCGAGATCGGAGCAAAAGGTCGGCAACTCAATTTCGATATACCGCGCATATGTGCAGTTTAATATCAATGGATTGAATGTCACGCTAGTCTAGGATATTCATTAGAATCAGAACTAATGTTTTACATGAAAGACAGTGTAAAAAAGGACATGCAAAATAACTACAGTTTAGTTACGATATTAGGTACTTCAAAATTCAATTCTCTGTGGAACGATACTATGAATAAAGAGAATGATAGGAATCGATCGGCGAAGAGAACGGGCTGGTTGGTTTCGTTTCGGTGATCGACGACATTCTTTTGGAGTTCAGCGATTCGTCGCGCCAAGAACTCCTACGAGCTACATTTCCCTAACCCATTTTTCTTGAAATGAATTATGGCCGTGTGCGGAAGACGCAGACTTCGCAGCGCCGTTTCGTCTGCTGCGCGACCTCGAATCAGCTCGATAAATTGCATTACTGAAAATGCTCACGCGTACCGACACGGAATTTATTCGATATTATTGGGTATGTCCGCGCGGCCGATAATTCGACGTTTATAACGGCCGACGAAAATTGTATTTATGGGTGGCGCGTCAATATTTGATCGCCGACGGAACGGCCGATGTTCCCGCGTGCGTAACATTTCTCTCTCTCTCTCTCTCTCTCTGTTTTGGCTAATTCGCAGAACCGTTTCACGGTACCGTTCCTGGTCAATTGTGTGTAATTTATTCTCTCTCTCTCTCTCTCTCTCTCTCTCTCTTTCTCCACCGCTCTATTTTACTCAGGCACCGCTTTTTATTTTTAACTTCAAATAATTTGTCAGTTTCGATATTTGAATCCACCACTGATTTTTCACCCCATTTATAAATCAATTTACTTTTTTTCTCTCTTTACGATATCAAAGAACCTAATGCCTCGAGGATAGGAAGGATATTTCAAGATCACTTCATATTAAAATTTTTTTAATTTTTAATTAACTATTCAAACTTAAAAATCGTACTCAAGCGTCTAAATTTCTATACCTTCAACTTACCATTTCATAGGCGATTACGCGCCAGCCGGTGCATAAATTCTGTTGCCGCAATGTTGGAAGTCCAAAGAAAACGCGTGCATGAATTTCACGAACGCGTCACACAAGAATTAAATCGTAGGCGATATATCGCTCTATCGATCGTTACAGGTTGTATCTTATGGATTCCCGTATTTCTCGGTCGCGCTTTCGCTCCACGATCTTTAGAACTATGTATACATATTATGGTCCCCGAAATTGGGCAGGGCGATAAAGTAAAACGTGCATACCTCGTGGGACGCGTAGGCGAGAGATTCGGAAATGGGAAACCCGTGTGCGTGGTGCGGGCGTTGCGTCGTGCGAAACGCGCGAAGGAAAGAGAGGGCGAGCGAGAGGAAAACGCGCGCACGCCGGCTGCGGAACACAATATTGCGGATCAATAAACCTCAATAAAGTCAATTTCTGTCGTAGGGCATCTGAATACGGGAATTTTGTATTCTGCTGGCTAGGCAGCCGGCCGGGTAGGGATCGTGTCCCGAATACAGATTAAGTATATTTTATACGGTATATCGTGAAACTCTCGGCCGCGCATATGCTCCTCTCGCGCGCGCTTTCCACCTACCCGCGGGTTTTCCGCCTTTGCCAACCGACTGCGACTTTTTCGACGTATTTCGCGAACGCGACCTTACTACCTCTTTTTCTACTTTTCCCCGCGAACGAAATAACAAAGGAGGGCTTTCGACGTGCGGAAAGAAGAAGACGAAGAAGTAGAAGTATTCGCGGATCTGCTCGAAATGCACGGCTTTGCACGCGTTTTCTCCAGTCGACGTGCTCCGTTCGTTCGCCCGTTCGCTCGTTCGTTCGTTCGTCCGTCTTCCTCCCGCGGCCGCTCTTCTTTTTTCGTTTTATATCTGTCTCGCTCGCGGCTCGCCTCTGCCTCTCGTATAATTTGTTTCGAGCGACTTCGCGACTTTAAAGGCCCTCTCGAAGACGGGGCTTCACCCTACCGCGCGGAATTTCGTTACCTCGACATGTTTTCCACGGGAATACCAATATTTTTCTCCCGCCGAGCGCACCGCGTCGCCGAAAAGATGGATTAGAGGATGGGCATCCGGGGAAAGCATAATGAGCTCTAACTGTATTACCGGGTAACGACTGTTTGGCCGCTCGTTTGTTTAATTGTCTGACGTTTCTTTCAACGTTCTCGACGATTCGAGTATATCTTATCGATATAATAGCACTTTAAACAGGCAGATAATTTACTTTTACGCAAGCCTAGTATATACAATAATAATAACTTTAGTACATGGTACATTAATATATATATAAAGTACAAACTAAGTTAACAAAAGACATAAAATATCGTGAATAAAACGCGATCGCGACGAGAAACAAAAATTTACTTTTATCTGTAGGAAGATTTTAGATACTTCGAAAGTTATGGGTAAACATTACTATGCGCATTTTCGATATTTTCAAAAGTTTGTCGAGACCGTACCATGACTTTCGAAATCATTTATGCCTCATTGTATATGCAGGGACTTAAGTATTCCGAACTAGTCGATAAGCGCATGGATGATTTCGAGATATTCAGGTTAACCCGTCGGACCATTTGAAATATTTCCCGAGTTTTATATGAAGATTAATTAAAAGTTCTGTCGATACTTCTAAGGAATACTTGAGCGTGTCAGATTCGAAATGTTTTCCAAATTATTATATTATTATAATTCTATTATGAAAATTATTACAATGCTATAATTCTACTATGCAAATTACTATAATATTATAATCCTATTGCTATACTATTATAAATTTAATCTGTATTCATACAGACAATTAATTCCGAATACTGCCATTCCATTCAAGTATTAAAAACTAATAAATAACTAAACTAGTAAATACTAATAAATACTAGTAAAAACTAATAAATAACTAAACTAGTAAATAACTAACTTTTATCTAAATTAACGTTCCTGTATAAGAAATGTTANAGATATTCAGGTTAACCCGTCGGACCATTTGAAATATTTCCCGAGTTTTATATGAAGATTAATTAAAAGTTCTGTCGATACTTCTAAGGAATACTTGAGCGTGTCAGATTCGAAATGTTTTCCAAATTATTATATTATTATAATTCTATTATGAAAATTATTACAATGCTATAATTCTACTATGCAAATTACTATAATATTATAATCCTATTGCTATACTATTATAAATTTAATCTGTATTCATACAGACAATTAATTCCGAATACTGCCATTCCATTCAAGTATTATGTAAATAACTAACTTTTATCTAAATTAACGTTCCTGTATAAGAAATGTTATATTAAACGTTAGAATCGTAAATTAGTTTCCTTTGGTTGAGTAAAAATTCTCACGGATTTGAAGGAGTAAATGAAACAGGAGGACATTATTGACGCGTTTTCCTTCAAGAAGGCTGCTTTGCCGTGCACTTTCGAGGAAAATTAAATTTAAATATCGGAACATGGAACGTGCGCACGGCAGGGAAATTCACGGCAGTCGCAAAGGCGACGTGGATGTGGAACGCCTCGCGAATGGTTCAATTTAATCGGAAAAATTGATTGCTCCAGCTGACGAACTGAATAAACATCGTTCAACGATGAAAAGAACGAACTTCCCCGAGTGGATTACAGTGATGTTTTGGGTATGAGTTTGCGGCGATTGTGAGTTCGATAGGTGAGAACGTCAAAATACACCGCGTGAAATAATCAAATACACAAAATCTTTTTGATTCTAGAAGATCCTATAAAAATGCAATTTATTTTCGCAAGAATTAATTTGGATATTTATACTCAATTATTACGCATATGAAAATGTAAATGAATGTAGAATATGTAGGGTCCATCTAAACACGTATCCTGTTTATTTGCAATGATAGGAAAAATATTTTTTATTTAATTTAAATGCGATCAAAACGTGTGTATGAACTGAGGTACACCGTGGAAGCAGAAGAAGAAAAGAAAAATGAGACTCTTTAATAAAATTTCTGTTTTGTTTCTTAATTTGCAATGAAACCTACTACAGTCCGCAGTTGCATGTGCGCGTTATATTGAAATTAATTGAGAACATATTGAAATTATTCGACGGGTTTCACAGTCGTAATGGGCGAAGTCCTTGAAAATATACTGGATACGTGTATTGAATAAACAAGCGAATAGAAGGCATGAANATTATATTGAAATTAATTGAGAACATATTGAAATTATTCGACGGGTTTCACAGTCGTAACGGGCAAAGTCCTTGGAAATATACTGGATACGTGTATTGAATAAACAAGCGAATAGAAGGCATGAAGCAGAAAAAAAAATCTCAAGAAATCTTACTAGAGGAAGCAAAGGTGAGATAAAAGGGAATGACGGAGGGTGAAGAGGCCCCTAAATGGGACCAAGAACAACAGGCGGGAGCGCCGGGAATGGATTTCTATCGGGCTAAGAATATTGCCGGGCGCGCGGAGCACGCTCATGCCGTCTCCGAGTGTTTTTTAGGGGTTGCTGGAAATACTTGTGCTACGACCGTAAAACTACACGGTAAAACACTTACAAACTATTGGTCGGCGCGGCATTAAATTCGGTTCACGTGCGATATAACCGCGGCGTGTAGTACCTACCGAATCGCTGTTAAATAACCAGTCGCGTGGCCCCATAATTCGTGAACTACTTTAATATTGTTATCGCTTTTCGAGATTTCTCATCTTTTACACCTTCCACACAATTTTTCTATTAAACAGAGATTTTATTTTAAATAATATCGGCTCAGACAGATTTATGGGAATCTGTGAGCAGTTTAAATAAGAATTATCTCATGAACGAAACCTAATGAGTAGAAGAAATACATATAAAAAGAAGTAAAAAGTCGTATCTATGTTTATGATAACGAAGAGAAACCGCTATCGCTATAGGTATTTCTTTCAGAATTCTGTTCACATTTGACTTCATTCCCTGTTGAATTATTTCAAGGAAATGAAACCTAATGATTAAAAGAAATGCATATAAAAAGAAGTAAAAAGTTACATCTATGTTTATGATAACGAAGAGAAACCGCTATCGCTATAGGTATTTCTATCAGAATTCTGTTCACATTTGACTTCATTCCCTGTCTAACATTTTCATCAGGCGCTAGCTTAAAAGCATGTAAGCATCTGGCAATGGTTATCTCATAGTAGCATGTTTAAAACTAGGTACGATAATCAGGAATATTCAAGCAATTCAGCTATTCAAGTAATCCTTACAACTTTCACGTTAACGTGAATACCCCGACTTGTTCGCGAGCGTAAAATCCTATCGATGCAACAGGGCGATCTCTGCTTCGCCTTTTCACGGGTATTCGCGCGCGAGCCCGTGATCCTCCCGGGAAGCCGCGAAGGCTACTCGAAATTGTATCGTCCCGTGAATCTCAGTGAATTTTACATACGCAACGCGGATGATTCATGACTCCACGAGGCTCAGCAAATCACGTCTCTCCCCGTCGTCTTCTGTCTCACTTCCTCCCTCGCGCACGCCGCGTAATAAACGAGCCGCTCTCCGTCTCTGTTCGCCCGCTGCCTACCCGTTTCTTCGCAGCGCGAGGGTGCGGTCATGAAGGTCAGTGAATACACATTATCTATAGGGCGGCTACTACAAACGGTGTGGGGTTGGAACAGAGACAGCTAATTATTTAGACACGCTTGGACGCCATCCTATCGATCACTCCACCAGACTCCCTCCGTCTCTCCGTTTCGCTCCAACCTTTCCCTTTTCGAGTCTCCTTCCGTCTCTTTCGCGCCGGTTAAGCTATTCCTGCCGCACTATCTTCTGCTCTTTCCACGGACGGTTACGTAGAGAGACGGCCACGGAAACGGGTTAAAGCTCGCGCGAGCGCGTAACTAGGAACGCTTTCCGCTCGCTTCTCAGAAGAAGGAGAGGCCCGCAGAGCCGGCCAGAGAAGAGAGGAACGGAACGGGCCGGGGAGAGGCACGGGGCCGGACAGAAGAAGAAAGTTAGTGGATAACAGTATTTAACCCGGGACGAGAGAGAGAGAGAGAGAGAGAGAGATCGGACCTCGGTACCGAAACTATCGCTTCCTCTTAGCGCGTCGCCGCTGGGAATAACTTCCGGTATATTTACTCGAATGTCTGGGCGTCCTGATGGTATCCCGCGCGCGCGATATTGCGCTCGAACTGATTGCGAGAATGCAGGGGCAGAGGGTGTGCAGGCGCGGGCGGAGAACGTTCACGCGCTCGCACGTGAATTACGACCGGACTAATGTATGACCGCGTTGTAGAATGAAAACTTTACGTAAAATACAACATTGCGCTCGCCGCGATGTGTCGCCTGATAAATGGCGGGGCCGGGAATCGCCGAGGCGCGAGTCAAAATTTTAAAAATTCCGCTGGAACTCGTCCCTTCTTTTTCAACTACCAAGAGGCACGTTCCCGGTTTGGCTTAGCCGTAAATGTTATAAGGCGGGTCGCACGTCTTCGGAATTTCTCGTGGACAATTATAAAAACTGTATTTTAGAAACGTGGATAACGCGTTGCACGGTTGCACAATTCCGTCGGCGAAACGGTTGCTCTAGAATACGTCTATTTAAAGACGTCTCTCCGACGTACGCGAGCATCAAATTTCTCAGTAGTGATAAATTCTGAAAGGCATCCTCGATGCTCGGCCTGAAATATTGCGTCAGCGTGTTTGACGGACGGAGTAGAAACAGAACGTATAGTACGCGAGCCAGACAAGTTTTTGGGCGCGTCGATTTTTACTGCGATGCGGCCATAAATATTGACAACGAGATCTACGGCGTGCATCGTGGGTACATTTGGATGAAGCAACCGGTTATGAATCACTCGAAATACCATTATTATCCGGCCCGATCAGGGAGAAAATTAAGAGGGAGGAAGAGCGAATTTTACGGCACCGCGTTCCGCCGAAGAATTCGGTATTGCGCGATATTCGTTCCTACGGAGACGATAAACCCGGTTATCAGCAATTTTAGCCTCCTATTTTTTGGTCGTAAACGGAATATTCGTCATATTATATTTGTACGCTTGTATCTAGCCGTGCCTCGTTGCCGTGGATATTATTTGCGATACATCGTAAAACTGATACCCAAGAACTAAATCAGAAAGTCGCAGCTCGTGCCTCACCGTTTCTGATCGAAGTCATGTTTTGTATGAAGATTATTCTATCATCCATTTTTCCTGTATAATTGCTAGCCTGCAGATTTTATACATTTACAGCATAATTAATTATGTAAAAAAAAGAGATTATGTGAAAAATATAATATAACAGACAAAATGCATAATGTAAAATGCATACCATGGATAAAAGGCATTGAAGTTTAACGAACATTCTTACTAAATATAATTTCTGAAATTGATACGGTACAAATTGAATTTTGCGTAAATAATCATAATTGAATATTAACGCACTGTGTCATTGGGTATTTGTTCTTTGCGCTGCAACCGATCGGTGGCACCGTAACCCAGCGATGGAATCGCGTCGCCCGGAATTGGTAATGTCCTGAAGTTCGCGGGTTATACGTCGCACGAGTCGTCGGATAATGTGCAAATAAGGCAATATAATGGGCCATTATGCGGGATCGATGCAATGGAAGGGCTGTTGTACGCCGCGCGACCAAACGCTTCACGGCTTGTACACGCTCGTGCATATGCAGATGACCGCGTGGTTGTGCACCCACCGACAAGTATACAGAGTACACACACGTGCCCGTGTATTGTCAGTGTACCGTACGATGTAGCACGGAACCAAACGCGTTTAGACGGCTGTGTTCGTGACCGTAACCGAAGACTCGCGCCCCGTGAAATTAAAATCAACCAGCTTTAACGGTGCAATCTCCGTCTCCCCACCCACGGGTTTTCTATCTGACAATGAGTTGGCTTCTCCTACTCCTCCTCCTCCTTCTTCTTCTTCCTTCTTCCTCGCCGTGAAAACTGAAAGATTAATGGAACATCTCAACAAGCTGATGGACGTCGATTGCGTGAACGGATGATATTTTCATGCCTTGTACGCTCAGACCAATGACGTCACTGGTGACTGGTGGGTGTACGGAGGCGAAGGCGCCAAGGTTAGGTATTCGAACGCGTAGGATGGCCGTCTTGTTCGGATACGGAGATGTCTTATTAATATGAATCGTAGATTTTTGTTTGTTGAAACAGTTACTCAAGAGTTTTCTTTGGGTCGTCCAGTGGAATTCGTAGAGAAATNACATCTCAACAAGCTGATGGACGTCGATTGCGTGAACGGATGATATTTTCATGCCTTGTACGCTCAGACCAATGACGTCACTGGTGACTGGTGGGTGTACGGAGGCGAAGGCGCCAAGGTTAGGTATTCGAACGCGTAGGATGGCCGTCTTGTTCGGATACGGAGATGTCTTATTAATATGAATCGTAGATTTTTGTTTGTTGAAACAGTTACTCAAGAGTTTTCTTTGGGTCGTCCAGTGGAATTCGTAGAGAAATCGCTTTTTATGAGAACTAATTCTCACGCTTTGCGATATATACATATAGTTTTTAACCTCGAACAGAAATACGCTTATGAAACATTTTCAGTTTTCAAGATCATTTACCTAGAAGTGTTCAAGTGGTATAGTAAAAACTAGCTAGCAAAAATCTCAAAAACGATTGAAGTATTTACAATGTTTTGACTGTAGTTTTCTTATGTACTCCATAATAATGGACATAAGGTACACTTGTGGAGCGAACAACGTTTTTATGAATACCTATTAGATATTCGATTTCTTCCCTTCTGATGAAGTAGCCAAAAGATTTAGTGTTCCACAATGTTAAGGTTGTACTCCCCCAGCTGTATAGTGTGTGTAAAGTTTGGCGCCTCGTAAAATGCCCATACAAAAGTAAAATTAATATTATATATATTTTTATTATTAAATTATGTTATATTATTATAACATAACGAAAGAAAAAACTGAAAAAATAATAATTTATTATGATTTTAACGATTTTAATTAAAAATAGTCTCAACTTCGTGTATTTTTGTCAATGGGTCAATAATCCCATTATAAATGTATATGCAAAATTTAAATATAATTTGCGAGCTAGTTTTAAAGTTACGACGGAATTACGGAAAAATTTAATTCTTTTGGGATTAAATTATTTTTAATTGTAATTGATTAATTAGGTATAATTTGACGTATTCACAAGTACATGCCATTATTTTTTAAACATTGTTTTTTCAATAATTCCAACAAAATTAGCCATATTTCTCGAATCTCCATAAGAACACATATTAACTTTAAATTACTATATCTTTAAAACTAACTCGTAAATCATAGTTAAATTTTGCACATACATTTATAATGGCATTGTTGACTCACTGGCAAAATTTTATTGGGCTGACATTACTTCCAGATATGGGGAGTACAATGTTAAGTAATTAATTTCTTAAAAATTGATTTGTAAATTCTGTAAAATTGATACTCAATTGGATTGTAACGCGTTTTTACGTATATCTCTATTTTTCACGTTTGGTTTACGATTACCTGTACAGTTACATAAAAATCAATTTCAGGATTTTTCTTAAATCATTTACGAAAGGGATGGAATATATATTTACAATATCTTCTAAGTTCCGTGACTTAGCGATTCGTTTTTTGTTCATAAAATATTTCTATTCTATACATTTTTAATTTTATATTATATTATTGTATTATATTATTATTATATTATATTATTATATTTAATATTATATTATTATATGTATACGATACTTAGTGCGGGCGGGACGTCAGAGTATAATATATGTATATAAATATAAACTTCATGTCCTACACCAAACAAATCTGTAATATTTTATAGCCTTCTAGAACAATCATAGTGATCAAGTACAGACTTTACTACGAGACTAAATTGATCCTTTCCGTACACAGAGCGACCATGAAAATAACCGCGAACCATGAAAACCCAACATAATGGAAGTCAGTAATCCTTATCCCACAAACAAACTCAAAAACGCTACACATTTTATTAAACGATACAATAATCGACGAGGGGCCGTACGGTTCGATTCGATAAAGCTGATCCTCGTAATCAGGCCTTAAAGCAGAGGTTCCCAGCCTCCTCTAAATTGCAATTTCTGATTATAACGCGTTCGTCAATCCTCACTTCTACAAAAAACCATTTGTCAATTACGTTCGACAACGTCACTAATTGATCTTATTTCTGGTCCTTCCTTTTCTAAATTGTAGTTACGAAAGTCGTGAAACGATATTAGTTAAAAATAATCGTAGGGACTTTTCCGGGAGATTTGTTGGCAAACTTATCGGTACGCATGCTACGAACCCAAGTGTGTTGCATAGGAAATTGTTTCTACCTGAGAACGTCGTCGACGCGCGGAAAGCCGCTGCGCGTCGGCGTGGGCGTGTTTCCGTGTTATAGGAGAGTAGGTACGATCAGCGTTAAAGTAACGACGTCTTAAGACGTATGTAAACGTCTCTTATCGAGTGAGGCAGGCGTCGCGTCGTTGGACTCGCGCCTGAGGCAGTTTACTCGTTGGCTTACCAGCGAGTGAACTATCTGCCTCGTTCTCCTTCGCCGGCTCGTGCTTCGCAACCCTCGTATTTCCCTCTTTGTCCCACGCAATTTAGTATCGACTGTGCTCATTGTACGTGAGGCACCGCGCCGTCCGCGGATTACACGGTTTCCACGTACGAATGAAAAACCGTGGCAGCGAAAAAGGCGTATCTGATTACCTGCACACCGCGCCGACGCCTCCCCGCTACGTACGGTATTAAAACGTACAGATTCCTGTCTACGCTTGTTAAAAACCTCGCTCGCCAACAACAGGACGGAGAATAAAGAGTAGCGTTCGGTTTTATTCCTGGAAATTGGGTTAACATTTGTAGATTTAAATGAAACCATCGGACGCGCGTTATTTCGTTATTTCTCATTCGTCGTTTAATTTTTGCATAACAGGTTTCGTATCCAACCGTGAATCGGTATGAATCAACCGTTCCATTATACACGTCTGCTTATATCGTTTATTCAAAATTCCAACGTCGGTAATTAACCAGAAGTAGGTCTATTGAGAGATAGCCCGTCGAGGGTGATCCTTTCTCGAGGATCAGTGCCACGAGGAGGAGGTACGGTGAAACGGTTGTCGGCGATAAATCAGCCGGGAATTTTTCGCCGGAATATTTATCGTCGCCCCGCGCGACCGGCTGCTTTTTTGAATTATCCTCTTTGGGAGCCTCATGAGGCCGCCTCGTACATAAATAATGCTACACGCGATTACGAAATTATCGATTTCCTTCCGGGTAACTGTCTGCACAGTTTCTGTGCCTGTCGTAACTATCAAACCGAACAATGTACTTCCAAACTGGTAAGCGTATTCAAAATCAGTTAGGCGTGTAATTAAATGTTCCTGAATGATTAGCCAATAGTACAATAGAACACAAGATTTCTTTACCTCGTCTATTTTTTTTTCTTCTTAATTAAGTATAAATATTTTCACGAGCGTCACGTAGTTTGTAATTTCTAATCTTTCCGCGACAGCGTGTTCTACGCGAGTCTGCACTTAGGTCAAAACGTTTAAGTTGGATCCAATTAAGCAATGTTTAAAAGATAGCAAGAAATTAATTCATCGTGCGACGTTTACAGATTAGAACAAGTCCCAAGACAAACATAATTACTCTATCTGAGATCTAATTTAACATGTACCCAACCTAATGAAATCTAATCTAAGCATGATTAACGGAATGAATCCTTAACCCAGATTTAATGAAGTGCAATTAATTAAGATTCAACTAGTCTGGCCCGGGTTAAATGAAATTTAATTTAAACATAACTGGGATACATTTAGCGTCTAGTTAAGATTTGACGTAGTCAAATTTGAATTAGTCTAAATTTAAATTCGACGCAACACGTGCGTTTAGGTGACAGTAGGTTTGGTTAAAAATTTAAAGCCCCCTCCCTTTATCGTAGGTTCGTCGGGTATGTAAAACCTAGTGAAAAGTGAGAAACCTCAGTTTAAGATTATCGCGTACAAATGATTTTCTCTTTGAAATATTAATTCAGGGTTAAGCTCCTTTCGGCGCGGCTTAATTGCATTCGGACGCAGCGTAGCGTTTTTCGCGACTTCGCTCCGCGGAACGACCGGCGGATTCGTTCGCGAGATGATAATCTGGATCGCGTATTGACGATTAGCTTCTCGTGCATCCGGTGTAAGCCGATTTGGCAACGGTATCGCGTTCGGCTCTTCGGAAGCAACGAGGAAAAGGGGATTAGAGCCGAGTGAATCGAACATTCCTGAAACGTGAAGTAACCACTTTCGTCGGTAGTAGGTAGACGCGATTACGCAGCTCCGTTTATAGCAGTCTGACACGATCGAAAATCGGTTGCGATCGGTTTGCTTTAAACAGACTCGGGTGCTGGAAACTCGGCGCGGCGGAGACAACGGGATCATTGTCGCGTTTCGAGCAAGTACAACACAACGGCAATGCCGACGCGGGAGCGCGGAACGCGGATCGCCGAGATTTAACAAATATTGTTTCGTGGCGGATGCTAAAATTGACTTACCCGGTTACGTAGTCGATTTACGGAGTAGTCGCTGCCGGAAGTGATTCGTTGCTTTCGGCGGAGGTAATCTAAACTGTTGAATCAGAGACTATGGATTTTTCTGAAAACGATGCCGCGTGCAAGTGTTAATATTTGTTAACTGGTATTTGTTGTTTGTCTTCACGGTGCATGGACGATAAATTTCGTATAAATCGAACACGGCTTCGGACTTACTGCAGCGATGAAAGAATTATCAGTTCCACGATTTACTACAGACAAGTACGATCAAAGCCTAGTAATTGACAAGAATTACAGACACTAGTAGCAATAAATTGATAGATCTACTTCCATACATGTGTCACGTTTTCTTCTGTTATTGTCGATAACAGTGGACTTCTAATTTATTGGGAAATTCATTGAAAATTTCAGACTGCCATGTAATAAATTCTGGGACGATTTTGGCTTTTCGGAACCTAGATAAAAAGTATGTCACGAAAGTCCGTCGAACGTAGTTAAGGGAGAAGTCCGAAAGGAAGGGCGGGGATTATAAAGTAGAGAATGAGGCAGAAGTTCGGCAGGACGCGGACGTGCAGATACCGTGGAACGTGGATGAAAAGGAATTAAGGATAGAAAGTCAAGGGAATAATGAGAAAATAACATATGGGGTTAGCGAAGCTCCGGCGACCGTACGTTTATCGAGTCACGAAGAAGATCCAATAGTCGTTGGAATTGGCACCAGGAAACTGTAACGTTTAGCCATGAAAAGTCGTGCTCCGAAAACGTAAAAGGCTTTTGCTCGTCCTCGTCGCAGTTGTTGCCATCGCGGTTGTCGTCTCAGCCGTCGCCCGCACGGTCGTTTTCTCTTCCTTTTCCTTTTCCACCGCCGCCGTTCCCTTCGCCCCTCGTCGCTACTCTTCTCCTCTCTTCCCGGTTTTCTTCCTCGTCTTTTTTGGCGCACCAGCAAATTCTCCGTCTCCGACGTTACCTCCACAATTCACCCGGTCGGTACTGGCACCGCCATTGCTTCCCGAGCGTTCTCATAAATAACATCGGAACGTGCGTTATTTCACTCGAACCGCGTCGTGAGTTTTGACTTGTGACACTGAAATACGAGACACACACCGCCGTAGACCGACTCCCCGTCTCAGGTGCTAAAACGATCGACTGTCGAAAGACACTTATGACTTTCATCCAGCTTAACGTCTACGATCATCAGCGACTCAGCTGCGACTACTGCTTCTTCAACCGAGTATTCTTTCCTTTTTGGATTCGTAAACTCAAACTTTCATATGAGTTCTTCTACCTTTAACTTAGTTAATAATTTTACTGATAAATGTTACTAATTTATTTCTCGTCTTATAAATACGTTTAAAATAACGCTAGAAACCTGTGAAAAAATGCATGAATGCGGCTTGACGGAGTGGATCCTAATTTCCGTACTTACTCGCTCATTATCGCGATTTCCACTTGAGGAGAGGCTTTGAGCAGCCGGCGCTAAATATGTCGAACAGTTAATCCTTCTTACTAATTAGTTTGAATGGCCGCGGAGTGTCGTGGAATTCGAGACAAGCGAAATCTTGCACGATTTCCCGAAATTGCTCTGAATGGCTCGCGGTAACTGCGTCTCATCTATCCGCGCGGCGCGCGCGCCAGAATCCCGCGAATTGTGAATCTTGAATAAATTCGATGGAGGACGATCCTCTCCCAACGCCGAACTTGCGACGGTTTGAACGATGAAAACTTTGCGACTTCAAACGGTTTCGCTAAAAGAGTAATATTCCGCGCGACGTTGAGTCCCAAGCTCGAACTCGCGTTTACTTCAACTTTTGCAATTGAAGAATTGTTCTTTCTTTGGTGAGATATAAGGATTGGATTTTTGTCTTCTACCTCTCCTCTCATAACGGAGATGGTCGATATACCGTCATTCTTTTATATTAGAATTTTGTATCAGGCTTTTTTGCATTATTTAAAAAATTGTTTTTCTTTCTAATCGGAACATGATGTAAAGAAAATTAGATGTGCTCAGTTTTTATTTTTGAATTCCTCTATGCAGTCCCAAAAAGTCGCTAACGTGTTTTGTTAGAAACTATTACATTCCGAGTGAAAAATAATGTAAGTAAATGGAAGTACCAAAAGGTACTAAAAATCGAAAGTGTCAGGGTTTCTAAAATTCTGCACATGTATAAAGGATATTATTAATTACATATATGCAAAATTTAAGAAAAATAAACAGAAACTCGTTTAGCTAAAAGAGGAAAGGGTCGCCGGGGATATTTCGCGCGCGCGATAACGCGAGAAAAATATGAAAGTCGCCGGGCTGGCGGCGCGACTTTGGAATTCAGTTATCACGTTGGGGAGAATCCCGCGGGAACGCGCCACGACTCGTAAGGGCTAGTTGTTTCCTGGCTGCGGCGCGTGGTCACGGTCACGGACGTGACTTGTTTCGTGGCCATCTAAATCAAAAAGAATATTTGCATCGATAAAACTTGAACGCGTATTCGGTACTCTTTGATGTTCAGCACCCCAGGGACGCGCTAGTTGATTTCGTCGTGAAACTTCTTTCTCGATCTCTCCGTTCCCTCATGTGTGGAGCGGCAGGAATCTCTGCGAAATATCGATGCTTGCGAGACGAAACGACATACATAAATCATATTTTCAAGAACCTTGAGTTCGTCTATTGATTGGATCCTAAAATCTATTTACGTCTGTATAAGATTAAAAGACGAATAGAAGCTTTCTTGGAATATCCTTTGGCAACAAATTCTCTTGAGATTCAGATAAAAATAAAAATACAACTTTCCACTTTTCACAAATCTAATAAACCATAGTCCAACATAAAATGAACGAATGTAAAAGATTATATATATGAGAGTACGAGGTAGTTTTTGATCGTAAGTAGATATGTTGCAATGAAGGTAGGAAGAACTCGACTACGTGGCCAGAGCAACGAGAAAACGAATTGAGAATATCGGAGAAGGAATTGAACGAGAAAGTAAAACTGAATTTTCGACCGATAAATGGAGGCGGCGGCGTGTAGACAACGAAACAAAAGATGGATCCCACAATGAACGCAATAAGTTACTCTCAGCGATTCGTTTTACAACGCGATCATTAAACCGTTGTTGATCAAAGCCGGAAAGTTTTCTTTCAGCGCCCGGCTCGCTTTTAAACTCTCCGCGAGACTTTGATCCCCGTTCGCCCTGAGGTATTCATCTTTCTGGTCCGGTTAATGTTTAAGCGAGAACGCCGATTACGCTGCCAATCGAAGATCGAGAGGATATGAAGCGGCTTCGGCTGCTGCTTCAGCGACACGGTTTCACGAAAGCTGGCTTGATTGCCAAGCCAGGTGCGCCGTGATTTCGAATTTCGTTGAACTTCGTTTCGTAACGTCGTCGCGTCGCCGCCGCCGCCGTCTGTATTTGAATCAGAAATTCGCTTGCTCAGCGAAATTTGGNGATTCGTTTTACAACGCGATCATTAAACCGTTGTTGATCAAAGCCGGAAAGTTTTCTTTCAGCGCCCGGCTCGCTTTTAAACTCTCCGCGAGACTTTGATCCCCGTTCGCCCTGAGGTATTCATCTTTCTGGTCCGGTTAATGTTTAAGCGAGAACGCCGATTACGCTGCCAATCGAAGATCGAGAGGATATGAAGCGGCTTCGGCTGCTGCTTCAGCGACACGGTTTCACGAAAGCTGGCTTGATTGCCAAGCCAGGTGCGCCGTGATTTCGAATTTCGTTGAACTTCGTTTCGTAACGTCGTCGCGTCGCCGCCGCCGCCGTCTGTATTTGAATCAGAAATTCGCTTGCTCAGCGAAATTTGGAAATAGTCGTAGATCTTTATCACGACACGAATAGAATTTGCTACCAGTTTTACACATTCGACATGAACATTTCTCACGATCGTTGTCCAATACGTTTCTCTGTCCACATCAGTAACGTTATTAGGTTTCGAACATAAATGAGCAAAGCGCACTTTTCAATAATATCTACGCGTACGAAGAGGGGGTATTCCTCGAGAATGGAACTCGTGAAGATGAAGCCGCGGGGAATTTAGTGTCAGTTGAGAGAACGCGTGGTTCCCCTAAAAATGGAGTTCCGCAGTTCTCTTAAAACTTTTTCGTGGGTTCACTGCAGCCGTTTCGACGAATATGTTAGAGTATATATATATAGTCTCTATGAAGGCAACACGGTGGAGTCTTTTGTTCACGGGAGGCGTCCTAAAGGATGCGAGACGTCCCGGTCTACATCAAGAGCCTACGGACGGGGATTCAGGGGCGAGGGTGTCAGCGTACATGGAGGGCAGAAGGTGTCGGTGGGCCAGGCTAACGACTTCCTGATGAGGCAATGTAAACCGCAACTTCTTCGTAATGGACTCCCTGTCGTCCGATATCGTGCTTAAAGTGACTTCGCAAAGCTGTGCGGTACACTTTGTACGCGCCCGGTCTACCCATGGAGCGTTGCTTGAACCCTATCAGAGATATCGGAGCAATTTGTACTTTCCCTCTCCTTCTTATGCCTCTGATGCCTGGCCACCGTCGCGTATATACAGAACGATTCTAACAATAAGATCTTGAACGAAATATAATTCTATTCGAAATATAAATTATAACAAACTTATGTGGGCAAACATCGTGACAAACTTTTATTGGACTTTCTTATTTTTCACTTCGTTCTTCTAGTTTTTTTCGAAAACCGTTCGATTCTCTTTCCATGTGCATAACGACGATCAGTTTATGTAAACGACGACACCACGGTTCGATTTAGGACAAAGTGCAAATTTTCCACCATTACGTTCTTTTTTTCTGTCGCTGCGCGTTACCAGGAATGAAATTATAGTTTGTCCTAGTTAGTAAAATCGCTCTGTAGACTGTAGAGCACGATTCTAGCGCGGTCTTCGGGTCGCCACCAACATAATTTAAGTTGGCAGAGTACGCGCGTGCGGGTTGGTTATTTCGAGAGTGATACTGAAACTTCTGAGGGCATTTGATCGACTTTGATCGTTTCTGACCTCTCCTTGAGTTAACGGTAGGAAGACAGCAGATGTTGAAGGGCCCCCTTGCGTCGTGAAATGTTAATAGTAATCGCCTTGTGGTGTAAAATACTCGAGGTTACAAGTTAAGTGGAATAACGGAGGATAAGGGCTAGGGTAGTTAAGGGCACTTCCACTGTCCGTCGGTTTTGACGTTTTTTGTTGTTTTGTAAAGTGCAAAATATCGGTTTACGCCATTAGATTCTATATATATATTTTTTAGAGTATGAAGTCAAAATTCGTTTTAATATGTAATTTCAGATGCATTCCAGGACATCCTCGTTCTTATTTAATTCAAAACCATGTTTTTTTTATATAAAATTATTTAAAATCAAAAAGATAGTAACTTCGATTGTTGTTCCACTTGGTAACACTTGTTTTATTAAATACAATATTGAAAATGACATCCTCACCTAATAAACTGCATTTTCATATACAACTGATGTATAATAAATATTTGTTATACAAGTAATATTTTACATTAAAAATTACTCTTATTAACGTATCGGAATCTATGCTAATCAACTATGAATTATTTCTGTTTTAGGTAAGTGGAATTTTCACGATACTTGGAACCTTCTCAAGCTTTTAGTGGGTGGTAAGTTACACAAATAACAATATCAAAATACACCTATTATCCTGGTACATTGCAATAGAATTTTAAATTACTCGAATAAATGTCGTTTCTCGGTTTAATCAAGTTTGTTTTATACTAACTAAACTATATGCTATAAACTAATAATATATAAAAACTAAAATATATATTAACTAAAAAATAATATAAAATAATCCGTTTGAAAGGTGCAATCAATTATCTAAAAAAGTTTTGCAAGGAGTATGGAGCAGGTAGTTCTTTTTTATAGCGTACATTCAATAAACCGTAGAGAATTCGATGCCAATTGCTCTGTACAGCGAAATCCCATCTCGTATCGGGTTCACGATGAGGAATCAATGCGGCGGAAAGTTAGCTTCGCACACAGGGAAGTTAATTTCATTTCATTGACAAGCAGAAGAAGGATTGAGCGGGCTCGAAGTTTCGGCACGTAAGAAACCGCCCTTAAAAGCGGACGATATTCACTTAGCTGGTAGTCCGTCCAATTGAATATTTTACGACTTTATCTCGTTAAGTGTCTGCTGCTGAGTGCCGTTGCTAAACGTGGACGGTTCGCTAAAAGTTACTTAGCAATACCCCGGCCCACTCCTCCTCTTTCTGCCGACCGTACAGCTTCGTTTATCACCGCGGACGATCGCCGACTCCTAACGAGTCTCCGTGTATAATACTCCGCCCGCGGTCAGATCGAAGTTGCAAAATTGAAATTATTTAGATTCGTCCAAACCCATTTCTATCGAAAAGAGATCAGGATTAATGTCGCTCAACAGAATTGTCATTTGAAGCAGAATCTTGTTTACTCATTTTCTCGTAAAAACCGTGTCGACTTCGTGTTTCAAAGCTGTCGCAAGAGATTCAGCGATGATGCGAAACGAGAATTATTTCTTCAATGTAGAAGAAAAAGAATTGGCGCGAGGCGGAGGGGGAAACGGATATACATGGATATCGTACGATGAATTATGAAACAACGTGTTTAATGACACACTGGATCCAGCCCGCTGTAAATTTTCCACGAGGGGCTGAAGTTTTAAACTCTCTCGCTCTCCCGATAGCCCCGGCTAGCATTGTCATTCCTCTCGTACGACTCTCATTCCAGCGGCGGCGCGCGACGTCTCGTCGTCCGCGGCCCGGCGAACCCCTCATTGACTTTCCCCGCACGTTCTGCTCCCCGTTCCTGGGATACCAGGACACATTTTTCAGTTATTAGATACTCATTCCTAATTTTGTACGGTTCCCTCGTCTATTTTCCCGTTTTCTCATTTTCTATTGTTCGTCCGCGGCCACGGCGACAGAGACAGCGGACGAAAACGAGGAAGCGAGGAAGGGCCGCCGTTCTCGCTCGGTTTTGCCCGTCGAACAACCTCCACGGTAAACCGCATTTTTCTCCGTCGCGAAAAATATCTCCTTTCCCTCGCCCCCCCCCCCTCTCAATTCAGCTCCGCTCTCGTCTCTTCCTCTTCTTCTCTCCCTACCTTCGGTTTCGGATTTATTAAAACGCAGCCGCTTACGAATATAATAGAAACCCTCCCGTTCTATTTCTTTTCTGTTTCTCGTTTCCTCTTTTTTTCGCCATCGTTTCGTATCCTATTTACTCTCTTTGATCGCCCATTTGTTTTTTCTTCCGCGAGCTTTCGACGTTCGAACGAAAGGAGCCGGACGATAATTAAAATCGTATTAAAACGGCAATGAGGCTTACCGTGGAAGCGGGCCTTTTATTCAGCCCGGAACACAGGGCGTTTTCTATTAAACGAATCAATCTAAAGAATATTGGAAATTTAATTAATGGGATCAGCGGCGAGGTGGCCAGGGATTCGGCGAGACAAAGCTATTCATCGAGAGATCGACTTAGGGATCACTGACGTCGGTACGAGAGAAGCACCTCTGAATCTGACCGAGTCGTTAGTTTCTCGGTATATAAAATTTCCTATTCAGCGTCCGTTATCCGTGGGCATTCATCGCCACGGCATGTACAACAATACGAAGCCCGGCGAATTATACGGAGAGAAGGCGAATAATCAGCGAGAGATAGGCATCCCATGGCGACCCATTGTGGTCGTATTAATAGGTTTTAACGTCTGTTTGAGTTTTATGAAAAGGGGACTTTTTCATTTCGATTAATAGATTTTTCTTAAATATTTTTAAAACAACGAAATTCGTTCCGTCTTCCTATTTGTAATTTTTTTTTATTCTATGCGATACCGTGCCTATGCATTATTTGCAAGCAACAAACGTGGTTTGATCCAGAACGTTGAAAAAAGCGATTGGCCAACGTAAGAATATTACTACTACTAAAGGGAAAGGATTCATCAACGGAGTTGAATTGCAGAATCAGATCCAACAGACAAAGGATTCACCGTCAATCACCAATAATCCGATCGGCCGATTTCGTTTGTTCCTACATTTTTAAAAAAGTCGGATTTCAGTCAAACACTTCCACGTTTATCGTTCATATTACTCTAACAATGTCTTCGTGCCCATCGCCTCGAATGCGGTGGCTTTAGAGGTATCTTTATCGAAACGGATAGTCCGACTGATACAACAAATAGATTCGAATCTTTATTCAACGAGACGATAGCTTGTGTGCGCGCCCGCGCCTGTGATTCCTTTTGCTCTTCGCGTGGCAAATATTAACGAGAGGGAAACGATAATCCAACACGATTGGACTAATTCTTTGTTTTGAAGTGCGTATTTTATTAATAAGCAAAATCGTTCGTTTTAACTCTGTCTGGAAATATTTAGTACAACATTTGCATGCGATTATCTCACTACTTTAGAAACAGAAAAAGTTCGTTTGTATTTTAGCGAAGATCTCATAAACGAGTGAAGTATCTACAACGAAATTTGGACAGTAGCTTTTTTTATATACTCCGGAATGTCATGAGACATATTTGTAAAGCAAAAAATATTATTATTGATAATGACTGAGAAAAAGAGTAAAAATATAGATTTTTTGGTAAGAGATTTGTTGCTTCAAAATATTAAGGAGCCAAGTCTCCAAAAATTAACTTACACATTTTTTAAAATTCATGCCGTACTGACGTTGAAACGTGATTTTACGTACTTCTTGCTTCGTTCATAATTACGCATACACATGTCTAAAAATCAATTTCAGGACGCTCTTTCTCGATCATTCATGAAGAGAGTGAAAAGATGTGAAATGTATATTTACAAAATCCTCAATATCTTTGAAGTTCCAGAATTTAGCGACTTCATTTTTATTCATGAAATAATTTTATTCTATATACACGTGTATGAAAATTAGTACGGATAAAACGGCGACTGAATGCTTATGAACGACCAACCAATGATTAGGATTTATTATTACCATAAGTAATAAAATTCTTGAAAGCCATGAAATATGTACACATTCTATTATCGCTACGGAAATGACATTAGAAACATTGCTTACATGTTTTACCACTCATGCACTTAACTATGCACATATTAATGGCTCTCTGTTCTTTTGACTGCAGATTGACTTGTAACGATGATTGAAATTGAAAAAAAATTGGCTCGTCAATTATCCAGAAAAAAATCTACGGGTATAATACTTTTACATGTATTAGAATGAAAGCGTTGGTCGTAACGACGAGGCATCAAGCTTAGCAAATTTCATAACAATGGATCTGTAGTTTCCATCGAGAAATACGTTATTACCTTCACCGGTGGCCAGAGTTTCCAGCACGTACGGTGGATATTCAGGCAGACAGCAGCCGCGCCACGTGATTTCGTAGCCACGGTGTTTAAGAACCACGGGTGGCGTATCCCGAAACCGATGGCTCGCTCGTGAGGATTTTCCAGAATG
>SMSR01014207.1:0-14856 GCA_019453355.1 Ceratina japonica
AGTTTCTGGCGTGACTCGTTTTAAATCCGGCGACAGAGACTCGGGGTTCGCCAGTGGTTGAACGTATCTAGATGTGGACTCGGTATTCGAGGACTGGCCTATGAGGGGTGGCCTCACCCATCTTCTTCTCTCTCTGGGCACGTAGGACCGTAAATTGTACTCTTCGCCTATGCAGTCCTGTCTGTTAGCCTCTGGTCTCGAATTCACCTCATATATACTGTAATAACATTTAATCGCTTCCGGCGACGTGCTGGTCGCGGGCAACGAGAAATACTGATCCAGATTCGCGTTTTGTGAATACTTGTGGTAATACTCCATCACCTGGGAGGAGAGGCTTCTGTTCGTTGTTCCGAGCTTGAGCTTGGGCTGTGATGCCACCACTTGCAAGGCTTGCCATGCCGTCGAGTTCGTGGTACAGGTTCCACATTCGAGTCTCTGGGGTTCTCGTAAACGCGGTGGATCCTCTGAAGCTTCGTAATCTCTCAGACGACCTTCACAATTCGACGCAGAGTCATACTCCATAATCACGAGCTATACGTGCCTTATCATCGTTCGTTCAGGGTTTGATGCACTGTCACATTTTGACGACGAGCCTCGCCCTCGAGACGTATCGTTGGCAAACATTTGGGCGATCGATCATGGTTTTCCTAAATGGGAAAGACGCTTCCTCGAGGGCGGGTGACACGGTACGAAACGGAGGTTAAGATGCTACTCTGAACGATTACGATACCGACCTAGTTCTCTTAAACGTAACGAAGTTTTTACGACCCAGCTCGACGACGAACTTGTCACGGAAAGGATTGCCGCGATATTCGTCGCACTCTAATCGTTTCATACAGCTTAGCGATATCAAGAAACTTCTCTACAAAAAGCTCGAGTTATTGTTTACACTTCCCTGAATACTCAACCGTAAACTAGCGGTGAATTTTACGCACTACAGAGTAGGGCTTGGAGAACCAAGCCACTAGTTCGAACGGCACCAATCGCGATGTCAGGACTCGCTAACACATGGATATTCGCGTGTTCCACAGGTCGAGTGCGCGCATATTAGTAAATCACTCGCGTCGAGTGTTTTGAACCTACAACAACGTGCTCGTATAACCTTGCGATTTAAATGTGGCATAAAGAGGATGAGTTACGGGTTGCACATGTGAGAAGCGTGCGGAGACGATGGACATATGCAAAACTTGCGGCGGTACAGATTTTTACAAGGAAACCGGGTATTTTTTTTGTAAAACATGTCAAACGCAGAACGATGACATAAGGGAGGAGGTGTTCGAGGTACGCGTAGACAATGCAACGAGATTACGAAAAACAAGGATCAGACAGCTGAAATCAAACAGGCCAGGTACTGTTGAAACGTTTTTAATAGTATTCCAAGGGATTCTTCATTTTCTTATTGCGATCACCAGGCGGGCAATCCGGATGGACTTCGTGGGAACTATACAATTTGGTTTTAATTGGCCTGACGAACGAGATAATTGGACTCGGAGCCCCGTCCGACATAAAATTGACAGTGTTACAATTATGGGCAACGTATCTGGGCAAGCTGGAGGTAGCCTTCGTCTCGATCAAAAGCAAGACCTTGCCAAAATTGCCGAGAAGATATAAGAAAAAGTACGTTCGTACAAATATATTATTGAGATTTGTATACAAATATAAATTGGTCCGACAGAGATGCCGAAGTCATTTACGGCGAGATCGAATCACAGAGTTCTAAGAAGAGGAAAAGAGCTAGGAGCAGTCCAAACGCTTCTGTGGTATCTGGTGGCCAGAGCGAGGGCAATAGCTCCGTGAGGGAACTGAACAGGAGCAAGGTAGTTTTTATTATTCTTTAAAAATATCATAGGTTACGTCACATTTAAGTACATTATACTTTCAGAAACTTTTGGCAACTGCAGATTACGAAAGGTATGTTCAGTCCCAAGCTAGTTCCGACGGTGATCATTTGAGTACGTACAGCCAAATTGCACCCAGTCAAGCTAGTTCTGTAAAGTCTTCGGCAAAGGAGAGAAAGTAAGTGCACGCTTTATTTTTATGAAGAAATCTTAGACTCTGTTTCTCATATACTTTAATATGGCGCAGAATACAATTCAGCTCTCATGCTAAAGCAGAGGCAAAAAAGGTTAAAGAGCTGTCTAAAAGAGTGCCGAGATCAAAAAAGGCTAAATACAGAGAGACGCACGTCAGGACTCAATACAAAGTAGGACCTGAAATAATTACACCAATGCGGCTGTGGGCAATTATATATTTAGGTTTAAGAACACACAATCATCCAATACAATTGGGAGATATGTTAAGGTACTTAACAAATTTTTCACTCTGATTCAAATCTTCTCGTTTTACTCGTGAATCTAATCCTATTTAGATATGGAAAGGAAGGGCATTTATCTTATTACAAATTGGATCACTTGATACCGCCAGAAGTCGAGTTGACCGCAAGTGAGAAAAATTTGTTAACTCAAAACAATGAAATTACACACAGAGGACTGAGAAAAATGGTTTCGAAGATGGCCAAATTTATTGGCGTGTGGGAGTTGGTTTGTCCAGATCTGTCAGATCTAGTCGCTAGATACTGTATAGAATTAGGATTGCCAAGTATGCATTCTTTGCACTCGACCATACATGTGTAATTCGTTACGTATTGCACGATTCAATTTGTTTCTAGGTGGCATTCAGTTGTACGCAAAAAGACTTATAGCTTCGTCTCCTCCGGAAATGACGTTTAACGCGAAGAAGGCGAACGTTCCGAACTACGAAGGCCGTGCAATGGGATTTATTATCGTGGTGCTGAAGACTTTGTTAGGTTTAGACGGGGTGACCGAATATCAGATCAGTAGGATCGCAGACAGGATCAACAGGTATGTTCAAATAATAAATGAACATCTAATACGCGCTTATTTTGTTTCGAACCTCAAAATTTACGAATGTATAGTACTGTTGATAACCGACAATGAGTCACGGGGATGTTACGTATTGCGATAACGCGTTGAATAAGAAAATTGTTCTGAACGATGACTGTAAATGTTACGAAAGCAATACCCCGTGTATAATCGTACATGGGGGGGCTGGAAATTTCAGTGATAACATAGTCATAGAAAAAATGACAGCTTGTAAAAAAGCTGCGATCAACGGTTATAAAAAATTAATACGCGGTGAGACTTCGGTGGACGCAGTAGAGGCTGCGTTGTGGTGGCTAGAATGCGACGAATTCTTTAATTGTAGTTACGGATCTGTGCTGAACGAGATAGGTACATAGGTAGGTCAAAGTCAGTTAGATCTTTACGAGTCCCGTCAATATTTTAAACGTAGGAAATGTTCAAATGGACGCAAGTATAATGGACGGGTACTCGTTCAAATGCGGCTCGGTGGCAGCGGTCTCGGACATAGAGCATCCTATAACGCTTGCAAAATACGTTATGAACAATTTCCCGAATTCTATTTTCGTTGGCGACGGCGCGAAAAATTTAGCGAAGCACGCGAACATAAACTGGCTGTCGGAAGGAAACATGACCGCACCGTTGGCGCGTTTAGCTTTCGATACGGAAGAGAAAGGAAATCTCGATGCCGTCGTTGATAATCAGAGTTTATTGGATCTCAATACGTTAATAAGTAAATCAATTGTATTCGGTATTGTAATTAAGAAAAAAAATAGATGTTCCATCACAATTGTTCGTAGATAATTCCGATACCGTTGGTTGTGTAGCGTACGACGGGTTTAGCATAGCCGCCGGGACCACGACCGGTGGTTTAAACAAAAAGTTGGTAGGAAGAGTAGGCGATTCTCCGATCATGGGCTGCGGTACTTACGCCACTAGGAACGTAGGTTGCTCTTTGACAGGGCACGGGGAATCTATAATGAAGTTGGGAGTGGCGCGTGCGATCGTAGAGGACGTCGAGCACAACGTTCCGATCGAAGAAGCTCTGAATAATCATTTCACCCGTATGTTAAATAAATTCGACCAAGTCGGCGGCGGGGTCGTGCTTCAACCGGACGGTCATTGGGCGACGTACTTTACTTCTGAGAAAATGCCGTACGCGGTAATAGAGAACGATTTGATCACGTACGGAGCACGGTTGTACGAAGAGAAACGGGAAATTTATAACGCGGGGAAACGTTGCGAATGCGATTTTCCAATTGTACTTATAATTAGATATATCTTTGCAAAAGCTACGTCGATATTTCGTCGATTCTCAATCTTGTCAATCTTGTATTTCAGCACGATTCGTAAACAGAAGTTGTCCGATACAGAGTTATTTAGTTTCCGAGAGTGGCAGAAATATATTGAGTGTAGAAAGAGTATTTTGACTCGTTTACATTATCCAACTCGAGTCAAGTATAGTTCTGAGTCGAGCGTGGCCAATAACGTGTATCTAGAATTCATGAAATACATTCATTCTAAATCTAATGGAGACGTAAGAGCTTGGAAATTTCATGACACGATCACACATCGAGATACCAATGACGAGTCGCCGCTGATGGTCGACATGTTTCCGCCATCTCTGACGCCGCTTCGTTCCTACTTTGATTGCTTAAATTCATTGGACGACCCATCTTACGATATTCCGGATACGATGCGAAACTATTTCCATAATAAAAAAGTTGGATACATGACCAAAGATGATTTGTAAGTAATCAGAAATTAGAAATTAGATAGCGGCATTCCGTATACGACCGCGTTTAATCGAATTGTAATTCATTTTTAGTTTGACTCAGCTAGCTACGAAATGCGATTTAAAATTGGAAATAATCGACTCGAACGCACATTTCGTCGAAAAATACGTTCCTCCGTTTGAACAGCCTAGAATGCCGAGCATCGCGGAACTGAAAGGAATCGTCAAAGTCGAAGGAGATTCGAGCAGTAAAGACGACACGGAAAAGGAAAGTTTAAACAACTATTTGCACTCTAAAATACCGTGCAATATCAAACTGGACGTCGACAAGAAGCAGTATTACGACAGTATCGAGAGTACAATTAAGGCCTTCGACGACTCTCGTCCGGAAACGATGGACTGTTTTACCGAAACCTTGCCAAACGGGAAACTACTGATACCCAGCGACAGCGACAGTGAGGACGAACAAAATTCGGAGGAAAAAAATTTGAACGCAGAAAAGATACTACTACAGGACGAATTCTGTGATAAATACCGTATACAGTTGTCGCTCCCAGAGAAAGAATCTATTACTAATCCTGCGAGCAATATGGTACGTCGAAAAGAATTTGAGTTCGAGCGAAACGTCAAGGGTCAGTTCGTCAGGATTAGAAAGACTGCCGAACGTGACGACGCTGAGATCGAAGAGGCAATGAAAGAGTATGTACCGATCGTATACGATGACTCGAAAGAACCAGTCGACGATTTTTTTAAACTCTTGGTTTTAAACCCTTCGTTTTCCCAAGAATCAGTTAACGGAGGTCACAAGTTTTTCCGTCCGTACAAGGAATATTGGATGTACGAGTGCACCTTCAGTCGCGTGAAAGGGAAGAACTTCGAGGTGTTCGAAAGATCGCTACCGGCAAGTTTTCGCTGGCTATTGAACGAGTGCGCGCTCACCCTGGAAATGACTGCGGAGGATTTGTACGAGGAAGTATGTTTGATAGAAAGTTATCACTCGCACATACTGTCACCGCCGAACTGCAGCACGCATCCAATGCCCAAAAAGCTGTGGTACCATATCAAAAATAAATGGTAAATTTTAATAAATTTTTGTACTATACAATAATGACATAGCGATACTGGACATCCTTCTCATAGATCCTCAAAGCTCTTACGTTTTCTGCAATTGTCCCATAAAAAATTGTTCCTGTAGCGAAGCTGCGAAATTCGCGATTCCACATTTTTTTAAATCATTTAAAATCTCGTCTAGTTTCTAAATATAATTTCCGTTTATCGACCGCGGGAGCGTGGAACGTCGTTTAATAGCCGGAGTCGACATTGTGTGGCGCCCTGGTCAAGCAACTGTTGCACTCGTGAAGAGGCTCGCTGGTCCCCCGGTGTGTATAGTGCGTCCTCGTCCCGAGCCCGATGGCTCGAGGGACGGTCCGTAGCCGTTTTAGTAGTAAACACCAGTCGGTGTGAGACAGTGTCGGATGGATGTCATCGTTCCACGCTCGTCGCTACCACTGCTCGTGGCGTGTGTACGATTAGGAGGCGGCGGTGTGTACTACGCTCGGTCCGCGTGTGCGTTGTCCGTTTCTTAAACGAAGACCGCCCGGGTGTCCGTGCGCGCGTACTTATTTACACGGGTCAGGAACGTTGCTTTAACCCTCGTGTTCTAGAAGTGTGGGGCCCGACGTACGACGTACTCCCGTACGCGCTATAGACAATATAGATTGTATTCCACGAGCGTACACGGTACACCGGTGGTATTGTCCATCGCGAAAAGTGCACTCCCGTGCGTATACGACGTCGTGACGCACCTGCTCTCCCCGTGGTCCTGTCCTGGTGTCGTTCACCGAGAGGCGCCTGATCGCATCGCCGCGACAACTTCCTGTCTGTCGTGAGTAACCACTGAATTTTATCATATTTATTTACGGAACGCGTGTTCCGCCAAGGAGATCGATTCGCCCGTTTCGGAACGTCTACCTTTTTCGAGCCGTCCCACTGACGTAACGTCCTTTCGTAGTTCGGCACGGACTTTTAATCGAACCTCTTGCCCAACGATTGATCGACAATTATGGAGAAACGAGAGATAAGTGCGATTCGTTTCGGAGAGCCACTACTCCGGTGTATCGAGTACATGCGAACGTTGTTGTTCCGGAGCAGGCTCTTGATTAATCACGTTACTACGTGTCAGATGCATCGATCTTCTTGTCGGCGTGCGATTACTCGGACCGGGTACACTGACCAGAGATCGAACGGCCAGCGAACGTGATTGAAAACGCGTTCGTCGCACCTGCTGCCCGCGATTCAATCTCACCGCGTATGGAACCGACAATTGATCGATCCACCGATCGTCGATCATTACGCGCGAATCGCTCTCAAATGGGACTGCCTTTTCCTTAACGTCGGAGACGGGCTACCGCGCGATCTTTGTTAACTTTGCGCATAGTTGGACGTAGAGAGATAAAGCTCTTTCTGGAGTGTGTATCAAGAGGCTGACAGGCCGAACACGCTCGTCAAGTGGAAACTTCGCCTTCCGATCGATCTCTCTCAGCTGTTCCGTTATCAAGAGCGATCAACACGCAGATCGCTATCTGCTCAGACGGGCGAGAGACAGCGAGATTCTCGCCGCGAGATAAGAATCCGCAGATCGGTAAACGCGGCCACGTCAACCGCGAACGTAAATCGTGCAAAAAAAAAGGGGTTGAGCCGGTCTCCTCTCGTCCTTTTGTCCGCGGTGGCATCGCCCGAGACTTACGTACGCGCTGGACAATAACTCTAAACTTGCCGTTCGAGATGCGCCAGCTCCTATTTCATGTCGCGTCCGGGTATTAAAGAGGATGGACTCGGGGGGGCGGCTACTAAATCAGTCGAGATTGCGAAACTCATGACCGCCGTTTTCTAGGAACGTGCGCCTTTTTTTCTTCTTCTCGCTGATTTATTAAAGACGAGTTCGATCCAGAAACTCGGGTGATTCGCGCGCGCGCGAGGATTATCATTAGCTTCCATAAAATGAAATGAAATATCGGAGAGAGGTTTGTATTACGATTACACGGAGGTGTCGTCCGTTAATTAAATACGCGATCGATTTCAGTGCGCCTAGCAGCACGTGTGCGAGTACGTTTTAATTGACTGAATAAATATAAACCAGCGACGCGACGACGACGACGACGCGGTGTCCCTGTTTAAATATTGAACTTATTGACTCGCCACAGTACGTACGCGGCCAACGTTCCCAGACTTTCCTTCGCCGATTCCGGTTACGAATTATTCGCCTCGTCCTTTGTTTGCCTGTTACCATCGTTTCTGGGCGTGTGACGACCGGGGTCGATCCGCGTGTCTACGCACAAAAGGGAACCTTATTTTTAATTTCAATGGGTTTCACGCGACCCGTGTCTAATTCGTATCGAGCGCGCGCTCGATAAAAGAAAAATTCGTTCCGTAATTAGGCGTCGAACGGTTCAACGAACCGCTACTTTCTCTAATTGTGACCGCGTCTCATCGGACAATCTCCAGTAGGTACTGCGCTATCGTCGATTGCACATCGTTAAGGCGATGCACGCCGTCGAGCGGCGGACGCGCAGGGCGCATCGAGGTTGCCCTCGCATCGGTGCGTGCACGCGTTTTATATTTAGAGTACCTCTCTCCCTTAGGGCACTTTGAAAGTTTCTGCTACGTTTGGGAAATAAACAGTCCGGTCGCGTCGTCGTTATAAATTGCCCCCGAGACGATGCGTCGTCTCGATATGTTCCGCGTCGCGACGACGGGGGTAGCGAGACTAATTGGTGCTAGTTATCGGTGGCTCGTACCGGTTAACGCCGTACGATCTGCGGCGTCCAGTCGCCCGCAGACGAATCGCCTTTTCCTGGTTACGCCTCGCGTCCATTAGTTCCTCGAATACGTCGCGTTGACCGTCGACAGAGAGAGAGACTAACTATACTTGCCGTCCCGAAAGAGTACGACTGGGCACAGTTCAGTTTTTTATTGTTCTGCGCGTCCCGCTTCCTTTTACCATTTCAATATCAATTTGCAATCTTTTTGCAGACTTTTGTTTATCCGTCTATAATAAGACCGTGTCCATGAGGCCTGAGCCGATCGCTGCAATCCCCACCGCGTTTCAAGCAGCGCGAAGCGGTCCTACTCTTTCAGGACGGCAAGTATAGAAAGCTCGTACGGCATCCGTTTTCACTTGAACAAAGATTGGACGTCGTAAGTGTACGCAGTGCGAGGTTGCTTTCGAATTTAACAATGAGAATTCCAAGATTGATCTCGAGTTAGGCGCGTAGGTGAGACGACGACGCGACGGGGCTCGGGCCTCCAGCCGCGACGATGATTGCCCATCGTTTAACGTCGAGCATTATTGGGAAAGCAGACACGCCTAGGTAAACTCTTCGGGTTATATCGTGTAGCTTCAGTAGTCCGCGTATTTTCGTACGGAGTTTATCGCGTGGCAAGGCATACGAGAAACAAGGTTAATCGTCGACACACATCTCTTCGTTGACTCGTCCGCCGTTTACCAATTGATCCGACTTTGAAAGCTTTTTAATGACTCCGTCCGTCGATCGGCGTCGTTTCGTCCGCGCTCAAAGTATTTCATGTAAAAACGGATTAACTTTCTGACACGAGCCGACAGAAGAAGTTGATGCGCGATACCGGAAGAAACGCGATCTCGCCGGGTCGCACGTTTTTCACGGCCCTTCGGTACCGCTCGGCTCGTAAAAACACGCTCGTACGAGTACGTATTCGTATCCGATGGCTGGTTAAATCCTCTCGTTACCCGTCCGATGCATCTTACGGCGAACCCTCTCGTAGCTCGGAGATTCCCTCGGAATCGTATTTGACCTACTCCCGTGGAGGTTCTTTTCAGAGCCGGTCGATCGAACCTGTCTCCCTCTCTCCGTTCTCCGGAGGCTAATGCGGGAACAGAGATGCCTCGGAAATATCCAGAAATCGTGCACGAGCGGAAAACCAGCTCTGTACGAGAGACGAGCCGTCGACTGGAGGGCTTTTCAATTTCCCCCCGAGATGTCTTGATAAAGCTACTCATCGAAGGGAGCGAATTTTAATCGACTGTAAACTAGCCGCTGGGCTCGATGAAGGACCGCTCGAGTAGGTAGACCTCTCGTTGACTCGTCGCGCGAGGGACGTCGATATCGGTTTCATTTTTCACCGAATCCACGGTTTGCAACTTTCTCGTTGCGCCAGGATCTCTCGGATGGCCGTGGGCCAACTTTCCGCCTCGACTTTTCTCTCCGGGCTGCATTTTTTTTCCCCCCTTCGAACCGCATCTGCACCGCGGCCTGCTCCAAATTTCTCTCATCGACCGCCCGGAGAACAATCGTTTCGTCCCGCGGCACGTCCCCGTGACACGGTAAGAAAACGTCGACGCCGTCGATCGAAAAAAGAAAACCAGCGGAATTGGCCTCCCGCGGTGACCGGTTAATAGCGACGCGGTTTCACGCTTCGCACCCACCCTCTTCCGACGCGAAATTCGTTCACGTGGGAAGTCGGGAAACTGGATTCTTTCTGTACGCATTATTTGCATCGTTACGCACTCGTCCTCTAGCCGTAGACGGAAGTATTTTAAGAAATGTATAGAGCTCCTGTGATTGAACTCATCGTTGACTCTTCACCTTTGAACTTTCATAACTTAATACGAGCCAACGTTAAGGGATTATAATCTTAATGGAATTCGAGTCGACTGCGACGTCGATAACAATTTCCCTTCTTTTGAAGTCTCGCCCTCGCACTTTTTTTTATATGCATAGATCGCGACGTGGAATCGATTTGCATCCCGCTCGTTATTTGTCTTTTCCCGAGCGCGGCGACGGCCTCTCTTGCGAAACGCACCGTTTTCTTTTCAATCAACGTCCGCTCCGGTCGTCCTATCGATCTCTTTCTTAAGAAGTAATTAGTTTTCTCCTACGACGACGCAGCCGGTCTCGCGGAGAAGGGTTACGAACAATGTGCGCACGTCGACTCGCAGAGACGATTATGCTCCGATTTGAATTGCAATTTTGTGCACGCCGATCGGACGTGAAAATGAAATTACGTCTATGAAATTCCCTCGATTGAATTTGATTTCCTCGAGGAATATCAATTAGCGGAGAATTTTATTAACGTCCTTCGTCTAATTGGAAGTTACTCTCGCAAGAGTATACGGTGGGTGGAGAGAGGGAGCGCGAGGTTTCTCTTCGCTTATTTGTTCATTGACAAATGACCGGGTGTCGGGTGGGCGAGGGCGAGGGCAAGGCGAGCCGCGGTGTGCACGTGCTCCAGGAGAACGAGAGCAAGGAATACTCGCGAAGCCGGCCTTTCACCTTGAAACAACACCCGAAAATAACCGGGTGTTCTCTATTTTCGGGCAAACTCACTTTCGGCCGTCGAGTACACACGTTTTGCGCTCTATCTCGGATGCATACCTTGCATGTACGCCCTCGAGAATCTGTATAGTACATCGAAACCGACTATGTCCATCCGAAGGACTTCTGACCTCAAACCTGCATGTTTTTCACGACTTCGATGTTCAATCTGTATTTTCAGATGATTAATTTCAATTTTGATGCAATAAGATTACTGTAAATAATTTTTATATTATACTTCTCGTTCGATATGAATATTCGCAATTAGAGATCGTATCAGCGAAGAATTTAATGAGGCAGTCATTCTGTTCTCCACGCGTTGTGCAAAGTATTCATGAAAAATTTTGCGCCTCACTGGATTTCAACGACCCGCAAATTCGTCCCATTGTCGCGCGGTCCTGATCGCGGAAATTACGTCGACGGGAAACGTATTGTCTCGGGCCGTCTCTTTGTACCCTCGTTTTCGTCATAATTAATAATAATTACTTACCTACCTCCTCGTGTAATTGCTGGGCAAACAATCATCGGTAGATTAACGCTGCCTACCGAAGAAAGTGTACTCGCACAAAGGAAAAGCAATCTCTTTCTATTTACCTAAGACTTTAAACGCCTCGTAAATCGTGTCGCGGAGCGGAGGGAAACGAGTAAATTTCGTTTCCATTCGGGACACGCAAATATCTTTTTTTCCCAAGGACGTTTCAAGGCGAAGGCGCAGGAAAAAGTCGCGAAGGGAATAAATGCGTCGCTTAAAAAGGCCGGGAGGGAAAAAAATGAGATTGATTACGACAACAAGTGGTCGGATGGTAGCGCGGTCAAAATCCGTCGGCTCGCCGAAAACGTTTTAAATTTTGCCAGCACAGTCGCGAATTTACGAGGCACGCGCTCGTGAATCGCAAGTCTCGTCTTTTTTCCTCTCCCTTCGACTCTTGCATTTTCGACCATTGCGGCCTCGTTACCTTTCTCTCTCTCTCTCTCTACCCTTTTTAAATCCGCTTTGGTCACCAACGACGAAAACAACGGAGCAATAAAAACCGAGTCGCCGTCTAGCCGAAATAACGCTGGATCGTAAAAAATGAATTATAAAATCGTATTGCCCGAGCGCTGTCAAACATATGGATACGCCGTAAACGTTTGGAGCTGCGTCTACTTTTCATAACTAAGACGTTACTCGCTGTACAAGGAAATGTGCGCCGCAATTCCAACCCGAATACTTTGCAACTCTTTAATTTCAACGTGTTTCAAAATTGCTAAGTATAATTGCGATCCTCTGGTTCGGTGAATAGCCAGGGAATCAATCGAACAGAAATCTACCACCGAACTGTTGGTTTCGGTTTAGGAAACGCAGTCTTTCACGACGGCTCATTAACCGTGCCAAGCGCATTCGTTCTCTTCGCTCGAGATAGCTAATTCACGCGCGTAAATGCGGAAATTCTCGCTTTCCGTCGGTCGTTTTTCCTCGAAGGATCATCGATCGATCCACTCCGATTGAAATCATGCAAACGCGCTGCTCGTGTACGAATCTGGAGAGGAGGCACGAGGCAGAGGAGAGAGAGCCGGGTATTAGCCGTAAAAGCCTTCGTTTGTAGACTGCAACGAAGAGTTCTTTTCTCCCTTTTCGCGATGCCTTGGCTCGGCACAACGGTTTGCACCTATCCGCGTGTGCACGGCCCGGGCCGCGTGCGTTTCCTACGGAACACTCGCTTTGTCTTCCCCCTTTGTACGATCCTCGCGATGAACGAGTCCACCTTGTTTACGAGCCGAGCTTTTCTTCGAATACAAAAGCATCGCGAGATTCCGGATCGGATATATTATACGAGAAGCTCGCCTCTCTTCCTCTCAAGATTATGAAATGAACGGCGAATTGGTACGATATCGAAAATTTCTTTGTAACAAAGTCAAAGGTCGCGATCGACTCGACTTTCCTTGAAGTAGGGAAATTAATTTTCCCGTCGAATGCGTTCCCGGACCGGTCAATATCGAAGCTAACTAGTTTCTCCAAATTTGCGTAACAAAATTGTCGGACGGAAACACCTTGTTCCCTTCGACTGTTGGATCGGCGGACGACAATAGGGTCGCGTGTTCGCGTTCCTCGATTGGAGGCAATAGGTCATAAGTCACGATCAAACGAGCTTTATGCTTCCACATACGACGTAGATAGGTATGAGAACGCGTGCGGAGTTTAGAGGTTCGCAAAAATTCTACGAAAATGAAATTAATACGCCGGGTCATTGCATAATTGATTAATTCAGTTCATTACTGTCCGATGACTGGAATACATATTCATGAGACTGATTCACTTTACCGCGTGATCCAATTCGCCATTTCTTGAGTAATTGTCAAACTGTTGCAATAAAAATTGCAACAGTTAGAATAATCGACAGGCCGCGAATTCTTGTGCAAGTTTCGGATAACGAAATTCGAACTACCTTTTACCCTTAAAAGATACTAATGCCCGAGACGAGAATAGTGGCAACGAACTGCGAGCAGCAGGTTTGAAAAGGGCGATGAAAAACGTACCACCGTCACGTATATCCGCGCGATATTGCGCGCGGAATAAAGAATAACGCCGGCTTGCCAGGTAAATAGAAGGAATTTAATCAACCGGAAGCTGTAGGTGACCAGTTCATTTTTTCAACTTCCAACGCATCCGTGCGCTATTTTCGCGTTCTACTTCGCATGCGTTTCGCGAGTCGCCTATGCAAATACTCGGGAACATTACGTCGGCTGGCGCCGCGGAATACAAACCATTTTTTTCGATTCTGTTGGCAGCCGATGGACGACCGCTCGTAAATGGCTCGCGGGCGGAGAGGACCGCGGTTCTAATTGCCGAGCACGAACCCCGATTGTGTCACTTCTAAATGTACGACGACGGCCTTGCGATCGTTCCCCGAAGTCTTCGAGTTAATCGTAACCCTAGAATCGTGGCACGTGCGATCGACAGGTAAACTAGCGAGACACGGATATCTCCTCTCGTGTCCTCGATAAGCGTTTACCTTACCTCGCGGCTCAAAGGTCACGTGTTTTCGAGCTTTGATAATCTAAACACGATCCCCGGAGAACCCAGCCTTTCTCGAGTGGCGCACGCACGACGTCCATTGCGTAATAAAAGTGCAAATGAACCTCGTTTCAGGTAAAATCGAAAAATTTTGCATGAAAAGAGAAATTTTATTAGCATTGATTTTTTTTTAGAGAAAGTATTTTTCGAACAGCCAGCCAAGAAGGCGTAGGTTGACGTACGTACGTGAACGGCGGGGTTGAAATTTATGCGTGAGCACGCGCATCGCTTCATACGCGAAGGTACTCTCTTTGAATGAAAATATGATCAGAGTGCCGTTATTTCCGTCCGCGGTTCATTTTCCCGGCTGCGTCTACCGCGAACTGGGTTAGAGACGCGGCGCGTCGCTCTCGGGAAAGAGCGAAGTCGGTTTTCATTCGGTCCGATCGATTCCGAGAGAAGCTCCAACACGGCGAATCGGAACTTGGCTGTAATTAGGAAGCACGGGAAGCCTATAAAGCATCCGGGACAAACTATCCGATCGTTCCATTCGTCGAGTCGCAATTACTTTTACGACGCGTGCGGCCGATATCTGATAACCAGATGAATCCCGGCCGGTTCTTAAAACTTGAATAAAACATCCCTTACCAAGGCGCCATAAATCTTCGATTCAAATCGAATTCCGGGCATGTGCTCTCCTTGACCCGTTCGGTTCTGGTGCAATGCTAGTTGGCTCTCGTCGAGAACGCACCTCGACGAATTATCCGGTGTATACCTCGAAGTCGACCCGATTGCGAGACCTTCCCACCGCCGAGGAGCCGGTGATCCCGCCGCCGGTATTACTATGGAAACGACGCGAGGTCGATGAAGATGACTTCTGCCGCGACTAATTCTTCG
>SMSR01014209.1:0-10647 GCA_019453355.1 Ceratina japonica
GACAAGTTCGACCGCAGCGACCACGAAAACATCCGAATCGTATTATCGCACACAACTCGAAATACCGAAAGGATCTCAGGTATTGTAGTTGCATCCGATCGCGGAATGCAAGATAATCAGGCGGTCAGGATGCAGGGACGAATCAATTAACGGAACACACACACCGTTTCCGGATGGACGCGCGAAACGATGAATCGAACGCGAACGGCTGCTCCTTTCGCGGTGCGTATATGGATTGTTTCGCAAGTTGCCAGCCGGACGTTCCGCGAAATTGCAACGAGCATTGTGGAACGAGAGAGGACGTTTGCGGTGGCCGTTGCGCATAAATTATTCGAAGCCCCGTGGCAACACTCGATAATAAATCATGGCGCGGCGATCCGCGGATGGAATTCAGCCCGCTGGGACGTCATTGCGTATGAAACAGTTTAAGATGCCCGGGTCATGTATACGTGGCACACTGCCCCTTCCGACCGATATGTATTTTAAACCGTCCGCAATCGCACGTCGCCACGTCCGCCTCGCAATGATTTATGGCTGCCGTGACGCGGTGAAAAATTTTCTACCGCACGCCAACGCTCCTCTAACGAATCTCGAAAACCGCGAGGTTGACGTAGTAGACGTTGGATCGAATGCAATAGCATTTAGGGCAAAATTGTTTTTAGTGAGATTAGATCTACTGTTTTAAAATGTATGCCATAATTGCTGGGGTGTTGAAGTGTTTTATATACAGCAGGATAATAGTATTGTAAAAAATCGATAGAATTAAGTGGTGAACACATGGGTTTTGAAATAGCTAGTAGTATCGTTTTATTTAAGGATGTTCTGGAGGTACAATCGGAGAGAGAAGTACATAAAATTCGAAATTCGTCAATGTATTGGCAATGAAGGCTATTTATGATGTATATTTTGCATTGAAAATATAGATTAATTCCGAAAGCTTTTGTTTAACCCTTTAAGTACTGAATTATTATTAATCATGATGAGTTTCACTCGTCAAATGTACCCAAAGGATTAAAATGTATAAAATATATTAACAGACTGACGTTTTATATTTTCAAACACCAACACCCACAATTTTATAATATCTTTGTTAATAAAAATTTGCTAAAGAACTCATATCGCTATCTTGATTAATAAACATTTAGTTATGAAACGTTTTGGGACGGAGGAACAGGATGTGCTCGAAATACGAAATCCAAATAATTTCGAATATCTTCAAATTTCGAGTACAATGAATCCAAAAAATTGTTGCTAGTTTTTAAGCAAGATTAATTAACCCTTTGAGTACTGAATTATTATTAATGATGACGACCCTCACTCGTCGAATGTACCCAAAGGGTTAATTAGTGAATTGCTTCTCATACTGTCTTTTTAATCAAGTTTCCTTAATAATAGATAAGATTCTAAGTGACTTTTGTGAATGACTGTACCCTCTGATTTCAACTTGAAGAAAATAAATTGGTGATGTTGAATATAGACAATTACATAATAAAAAGTCAAAAATAAATATTTAAATAAAACAAAAATACTTCAGAAAGCAATATTTATAATTACTAATAAACATCTGAAATTTGTATAAAATTATGTTCTGATGACATTTTGTAGTAGTTTATAATGTTTTTTTTTTTTAAGTGTTCAGTGAACATTAATAAATTTTGTGTATTAATTAGTTACATAGTGTTTACTATATATAGAAAAAAATTGAAGTTTCTGGCAACGTTTTCTCAAGGTTTATATAGGATTTGAAGTGGAATTTTATGAATTGTCCATAAGAAGACGTGTTAAAATGTGCAACCTTCAAATTGCTATAATTTTTAAACGATGAAGTGAATCGAACCCAAACTTTGATAATTGCTTTAATATAGTAAAAACTACGTTTTGTTAACGTTTCAAGAATTTCTGAACGTTTTTATATATCTCCAGGACATCCTTAATACAACCTTAAATTGGTCCAGTTATTCGTAGCTCAAATGTGCAACCTTCAAATTGCTATAATTTTTAAACGATGAAGTGAATCGAACCCAAACTTTGATAATTGATTTAATGTAGTAAAAACTATGATTTGTTAACGTTTCAAGAATTTCTGAACGTTTTTATATATCTCCAGGACATCCTTAATACAACCTTAAATTGGTCCAGTTATTCGTGGCTCAAATGTGCAACCTTCAAATTGCTATAATTTTTAAACGATGAAATGAATCGAACCCAAACTTTGATAATTGCTTCAATATAGTAAAAACTATGTTTTATTAACGTTTCAAGAATTTCTGAACGTCCAGAACATCCTTAACAGGTTGTCCTATTGGGCAACGTACCTTAAATGATGGAATATTTAAAAAGAATTCCTCAAATAATTTTTTTTACCAACGAGTGAGCTTTAATTTTCTTTCACTTTGAGTACAAATCCTCAAGCTTGGAACAGCGAACATCGTAACTTCGTTCAAAATAAACAATTATCCAACCGACTAAATAATTTTCGACAATGAAGCATTAATTAGAATAAATCAAAGATAAAATAGAATAATTTATTAATTTCTCGACTTCGTTAAAGACGTTTTACATAAAGTTCGTAATTCATAGAATTTATGCGTCCCACCTATGAGCAGAAATTTACATTTATTCATGCAAGGGGGTGTACGTAGAATACATTTTAATAAAATTGAATACTTGTTGAAATATCGAGGCCAAGATAAGCGATGATTATTTCGTCAAACGTAACTATCGCACTTTAATTCAATATTATCTCTCGTTTCTTGCTCGGGGAACAAAAGCCCTTTCCCGCTATCTCCGTTTCTTGTCTTAGGACGGTATATTTACGACTTGGTAACCTCTCCTTACCGTCGCGAGCTTCTTATCTAGCGCGGTAATAATTTCCAGGGCATTAGCATCCTCGACACCGCGCCTTACATCCCGACAACTGGTCTAATCCACAAACTTCCCGGAATTATTTAAAACGTAATGACACCGCCGCCGCGCGCAAAATAGAGAAAAAACGGAAATAAGGGACTGGATGTATTCAAACCGGCAAGAAAACATATAAACGCGGTTAAACGAATTTCACAGAGGAGTGAACGGCTGAATTCCGACGTTACACGCTGATCTAATAGAGATGAATTAGCCCCGGTTCATCCCATTTGTTCCGTTCCTTGAACAGAAACATTGAGCCTGGCGAATCTTGACAAAGAGTAACGTTTTATGCGTTCATTAGTCACGGCGCCAGATTGAATTCGTCCTTCGAGCTTTTCTTGCGAGCGTAGATCTGAGGGGGACGAGGAGTTTTTCCATTTGACGGAGTTTATGACAGCCGAAGGTGGATCCTGATGGGTCGGGTTGACTGTAGGGGATAGGACGATGACGCGGTTATCGCGTACAACGTTCGGAAATCATCCATTATCTGGCGGAGGGTGTGTAACAGTCAGGCTAGAATGGACGAGCTACGATGAGCAGATAATTTGTCAGTTTAAGGAGCTAATTTGTAACAGGAACTGCTTTATGAGCTGGTTCGATTTACGAGGCTCACGTGACGTATACCTCAAGTTTTCTGTTGCCTTTCTGTATTCTGGTTCGAAATTAGACTGTCAATTTTTGTACAAAAGTTTTTGAAAGAATTAAGAATTTAAGAAATGTGACTTATGTAAAATATTTAATACAAATTATTATGTAGAATATTTAATATAATTTATTATGTAAAATATCTAATATAACTTAGTAATATCTAATATAATTTATTATGTAAAATAACTAATATAATTTAGTTTTATTGTGTTTCTATTTTATAAATTATGACTAAATCATTTATTCTAGCCTTTCTTTAAGAAATGTAAAGAATCTTATGTAAAATATTTAATATAATTTATTATGTAAAATATCTAATATAACTTAGTAATATCTAATATAATTTATTATGTATAATATCTAATATAACTTAGTAATATCTAATATAATTTATTATGTAAAATAACTAATATAACTTAGTTTTATTGTGTTTCTATTTTATAAATTATGATTAAGTGATTCATTCCAGCCTTTCGATAAATTTTATAATTATTATTTATCAGAATTTTTATAAACTATTGTTAAGAATTCAGAGATGCATATGTTCACTATAATTCCTGTGTATTCAAGGAATTACCGACACTTCAGATACGTGATAAAAGAGCCAAGAGCTTTCACAACGGTTTACAGGGAAACCGTTTCAGTTTCCGGCTCTTTTGTATATTAGCCGCAATTTCGCGGTCTCGCATGATCAAACGATGGAAGGGGGCTAACCTTGCCCCTGGCAACGGTTAATCTGACTTCAAAGAGACCGTTTTGCTGGCCGCTGTACGCAGCCTGACGCGGCCGTCGCAATAGAAAATACGTACACGTTCATAAGTCTTCAGAACAATTCCAAATATCTGTTTCATAAAATCTGACACATATTACAAATTATCAAAGATTACGTGAATTTAGAAATTATTGTATTTAAATAAATTTTATAGCAACGTAATAAATCATATAATAATTTTTATAATAATTCATGAACAATTTCTGTAAAAATTAAATGAAATAATGTAAAAGATTTTCTTGCAAAAATTTCAATGAAAAAGTCTTCAGAACAATTCCAAATATCTGTTTTATAAAATCTGACACATATTACACATTATCAAAGATTACGTGAATTTAGAAAACTATAGTAATTCATTAAATAAATTTTGTAATAACGTAATAAATCATATAATAATATTCATAATAATTCATGAACAGTTTCTGTAAAAATTAAATGAAATAATGTAAAAGCTTTTATTGCAAAAATTTCAATGAAAAAGTCTTCAGAACAATTCCAAATATCTGTTTCATAAAATCTGACACATATTATAAATTATCAAAAATTACGTGAATCTAAAAATTATAGTAATTCATTAAATAAATTTTGTAATAACGTAATAAATCATATAATATAATAATATTCATAATAATTCATGAATAATTTCAGTAAAAAATTAAATGAAATAATGTAAAAGATTTTGTTGCAAAAATTTCAATGAAGATATAAAAATATAAGCTTATTCTGACTAACAATAAGATTCATGCAGGAGGATGTACGTAAACGAGAGAACGAAGTTGAAAATGTGGAACGAACAGAGGAGATCCACGGATTCGTTTTCAGTGATGATAGAGGGAATTCGACAAGAAACCTGACCCTCGCTCCCTTCGCGTATTCCCAGCTTCTAGTATGACCAAGTTTCCTTCCCCTCTGATTATGAAAGTTCGTGAAAGAAAATTTGAAAGACTCTCGTGCACTTTGATGTATTATTTGATATTCCCCTTCCTTTTATTATCCGATATATCCATTCATTATGACAATTGAATCAATATATTTTTATCTTCTATTTAATATTGCATGGTACAATATTATTTACATAACATTTTTTTAAATAATATTTAGAAATAAAATCTGAATGTATTCTTTTATAAAAAAAATTGTAATTAATCTTATATAGTGCAATATTATTTAGATAATATTTTTTTAAATAATATTCAATGTGAGGAGAAATAAAATCTGAATAAATTCTTTTATAAAAAAGATTGTAATCAATCTTATATAGTACAATATCATTTAGATAATATTTTTTAGAATAATATTCAGAAATAAAATCTGAATAAATTCTTTTATAAAAAAAATTTTAATTAATCTCATATAGTACAATTATATTTAGATAATATTTTTTAAAATATCATATTCAGAAGTAAAATCTGAATAAATTCTCTTATCAGAAAAAATTGTAATATATTCTTCCTTTAAATAAATTCCAAAATCACACGTAAATGGACATTTATATAATCACGTTATCATTCGGTTCGAAGAAGACGTGACTGTTGCTGTCTTTATTAAAGAACGGTATTCGTTTCGTGGCGTTGGAGCAAGTAACGGCGGTCGTACTGCGATTCTAGTTGATTTATTGTCCTGAAGAGCGGATTCGGTTTTGCGCGAGACAGATGGCACGTTCGCTTAACACACAACCCATTAAGTAAGTAACGCTGTCCCATAGCAAAACGCAACAGCACAACCGCTGTAGTAGTAGCGACTGGCATTTTTCATACAGTCATTTTTATCAAAAACCGAAACGCGGTGGGTACGAAACGGTAGCCAAGGTTTATGTATTTTTTAAATAAAATATAGTTTTAAATGTAATTTTTAAGAGATATGAATTGCAATTCTGCGACCTGAGTTTTTAATGAGACGAGTTGCTCATTTAATAAGGGCCGTCCATAAATTATGTCATATATTAACGGGGAGGAAGGAAGTCAACAAAGTGTGATAATGGAGGGGAGAATCAAGAGCTTCGTGACGTCACATTTATGAATCTAAAATCTAAAGTATTAAAACTCTAAAAATTTTAATTAAATGTAACAAGAGGGTTCCAAAAATAATAAAATTCGTGTGACGTAATTTATGAATGGGCCCAAATTAATTCATCAATCTAGAAATCTTAATACGGATTTGATATTTCACTAATCAGTTGTTGTCTCTGATTTTTATTCTTTTTAATCATATTATAATTTTCTTGTTTCACAGAAATTATTCAGTGGGAAAGAAATCTGACCCATCTTTCTCCGCAAAAAACGGGGGGAGGGTTCCAAAAATAATAAAATTCTTGTGACGTAATTTATGAATGGCCCCCAATTTATTCATCAATCTAGAAATCTTAACACAGATTTGATATTTTACTAATCACTTGTTGTCTCTACTTTTTATTCTTTTTAATCATATTATAATTTTCTTAGAAATTCGTCAGTGGGAAAGTAATCCGACCCATCTTTCTCCGCGTGCTGGAACTTCCAGCTGGAATTGCAATTCACGAGATCCTTTCATCTCCATCCAAACAGAGAATTGTCTTCATTCTTTGCACCCTTTCCGGGTGGAATCTAATTAACGAGCGATCGGCGTGTCACGACGTCAAAATTGCGTCGGGACATCTGTGCCCGGGTTTTTTTTCCCTACGGAAAAGTAGTCGGCTTTTCCCAGCCGGCGGGACGATTGATTATGCAGGTGCATCGTAGCCAGCCAAGTAGTACCGGTAAATGAAAAATCCACTCGTGCCGGACGTGTGCAAGAGGGGCAAAGCTGAATCGATTGCCAATCGAATTAATAGCCCCGACGAACGGCGCGCGGGGGCGTACATGTATGTACGCACACGAGTGCCGCGCGGCCGAGTGTGCCACGCTATTAAACGCGAGCACCAAGTTGGGATCGCTCTTAAAAGGAAGAACAAAGGACCAGACGAGAAGCGGAATGAAAATCCGGTATTTCTCACTCCTTCTCTTCGCCGAGACAAAAACCGACGGAGAGACAAAATTACCCGGCGAATTGCATGTAATTTAAAAAGAACATTTGTGTTGGGGAATAATCAAATTGTCTCGAGTTCTGTTGCAATTTATTCTTTGGTATTCTGAATAATTGTATTTCTGTTACGTATGATTTTATTTTCAACTCATTTAATATGTTACTGTTTGTAGAAGATGTTTAATTAATCCCTGGTGGAAATATGGATCATAATTGGGCGGAAAATGGTGAAAAATGGCTATATATTACAAATTATGTGAAAAATTTGCAAATTTTGTAATAATATTTGTATTTATTTATGTATTGTATTATATATGTATTTGTAATAATGATAATTTCTTCACGAATATATATCATCAAATTTTGTGAAATTTTAACATGTTCAATTATATCAGAATTCAACAGATTATATTAGATTTCGTCAATTCTTGTTAATCCGTTTTTTTCTGACCGTCTTTTGGAACATTTACCAAAAATTATGATATTATTACAAAATTTGAGAATTTTTTACATAATTTGTAATATATGGCCATTTTTCAACATTTTCTGTCCAATTATGCTTTAGATTATGACAAAAATTGACGAAATCTAATATAATATGTTGAATTCTGACATAATTTCTTCACGAATATATATCATCAAATTTTGTGAAATTTTAACATGTTAAATGATGTCAGAATTCAAGATATTATATTAGATTTCGTCAATTCTTGTCAAAATCTGTTCTTCTCTGACCGTCTTTTGGAACATTTATCAAAAATTATGATATCATTACAAAATTTGAGAATTTTTTACATAATTTGTAATATATGGCCATTTTTCAACATTTTCTGCCCAATTATGACATCCATATTCCCACCATGGATATTTCGTGAATATATAACTTCAAACATTTATTATATTATTTGGATCAGTATATAAAATACATACTTCTTAATGCATAATTTATAAACTCCCCATTGCATGATACTTCTGTTATTCTTATAGCCGTTTTCTTATTTCTAATTATCTAAATCTTAAACTATTTTTCATTTTTTTCTTTTTTTTTAACTGCTCTTTTATTGTCACTGCACTTGTAAAGGGCCAATTGACCCGTGAAATAAATAAATAAATAAATAAATAAATAAAATGATAATCATGAAATTCTCGCGATCATCAACGAAAGAACTTGACTGAATCAACTTGAAACCCTTCTCATGATATACGAAACCAACAATAAGAATCAACTTCAAGGATGAGAGGGTCCTTCCCCCGTCTTTACGGATTACCATTCCCTGGCAAGGGGGGACCGGGCCGCCCTTTGTTAAGGATTACAAGCTTTTTGTCCGCGACGGAATCCTCTTTCCCAAATTAACTTCTTCGTCCCGGCGGCTATTATCGTCGCGGGCTCCCCGTCCTCCCCTTTCTTTACGTCGGCGGTTTTGGCAACAAGCACGCCGTAAATTCGCTGGATAATTCTTCCAGCGAACCGGGCGTTAACCTACATAATGCACGATTTATTATGGCTTATAACGGTGTCCCAGCGTCGCGTCGCGTGGCGTCGGGGTCCTTTAAGAATCTGTTTCGCTGCCAAGTGCGAATTCGCGTTGCCTANATTTGTAATATATGGCCATTTTTCAACATTTTCTGCCCAATTATGACATCCATATTCCCACCATGGATATTTCGTGAATATATAACTTCAAACATTTATTATATTATTTGGATCAGTATATAAAATACATACTTCTTAATGCATAATTTATAAACTCCCTATTGCATGATACTTCTGTTATTCTTATAGCCGTTTTCTTATTTCTAATTATCTAAATCTTAAACTATTTTTCATTTTTTTCTTTTTTTTTAACTGCTCTTTTATTGTCACTGCACTTGTAAAGGGCCAATTGACCCGTGAAATAAATAAATAAATAAATAAATAAATAAAATGATAATCATGAAATTCTCGCGATCATCAACGAAAGAACTTGACTGAATCAACTTGAAACCCTTCTCATGATATACGAAACCAACAATAAGAATCAACTTCAAGGATGAGAGGGTCCTTCCCCCGTCTTTACGGATTACCATTCCCTGGCAAGGGGGGACCGGGCCGCCCTTTGTTAAGGATTACAAGCTTTTTGTCCGCGACGGAATCCTCTTTCCCAAATTAACTTCTTCGTCCCGGCGGCTATTATCGTCGCGGGCTCCCCGTCCTCCCCTTTCTTTACGTCGGCGGTTTTGGCAACAAGCACGCCGTAAATTCGCTGGATAATTCTTCCAGCGAACCGGGCGTTAACCTACATAATGCACGATTTATTATGGCTTATAACGGTGTCCCAGCGTCGCGTCGCGTGGCGTCGGGGTCCTTTAAGAATCTGTTTCGCTGCCAAGTGCGAATTCGCGTTGCCTAGAAGGGGGCGAGGTAACGAGGCTGGAACGCTGCAATGACTGTACCACCGTAAATTACGGACTGCAATGGAGAGAGCGTTATCCTGGTCCATTCGTTATTAACTGCAGTTCTGTTTCTCGGAGCTAAACATTTTCCTGCTCGTTCTACGTTTTCGGCCGCTCTTTGTTCTCATTGCGAACAATTTTTCATTTATTTCCTACTCCTCTTAATTTTGTACAAGACGATGTAAAAAAAAGAAATAGCACGGAAGAAAATAATCAAAGCGTAACAATTGAAATTACTCTGAATTTGCAGTCGAAATTAGTTCCAATTTTTCGTGAGCGAAGAATGTTTTACGGTTCAAATTGTTGACTTGAATTCTCATTTATTGCACAATTATATTTTAAGATTGAATATCACACGGTTGAATTCTAATTCGGGAACGCGGAACGATTGAATGAAATTTTTAAGAACAATCAACCGTGTAACAGACACTGGGAAATATAAATCGTTGGAAATTATCGCGAATTCCCGGCCGCGTGTAAATTTCGTCTGGTCAAATAAGAGGAAACATTAACGGGAATTTATCAACTCATTTACACTCGGCGTAACTCATTGACAATTTAAGAGGTCGTTACGCCTCCACCTCCTCCCCCTCCCGGTCTCTGGTGGTCCGCCGGCGCGAAATAAACTAAATGTGGCTTAAACAAACAAACGTTCCGCGATAAGACTTATAGCCGTCGACGGTAGCAACGCGAAGTAACCGTTTTTTCCCTTAATTCTGTGCCCACTGCAGGGGATTCGTGTATTTATCTCGTTCAACGCCGTGCGTAACGCTGCCGGAACGGCGACGAGAGGAGAGCAACGACTGGCGACGATATATGCATTTTTGACGCCCGTTTTGCAACTCGCCTATCTCGCTTTACTCTAACTGACCCTCAGAAAAATCGCC
>SMSR01014211.1:0-11127 GCA_019453355.1 Ceratina japonica
GAAGTGTCATTGCCAGTGTTTACAGGAAAAGTGTATTTGCGTGGTACCTCGTAGCCGCAGGTGTTAGACGCTCTCTTCCAGATGCTCGCTGCTTCTTCATGATTGAACAAGAACAACAACGACACCGATAGAAGTAAAACACGGGACCAAGACATGATAGACACCGATTGTGCGCCTTCAGTTGCGCCTAATGAAATAATCAGGCCCTCCTACGATATTTATAAGACTCTGCTGTTCCCCTACTTATATTGCTTTCCCACTGCGATTGCGTCGGAAGATAGAAGATAGCCGGACGCTACCCAGCTACGAGTTTGCGTGCATAATACGCCAAAAAATAAAAGAAATGCATGTGAGCAAGTATTGGTTTTAATTATTATCGATCTTCCACTCTGGTGCAGTGGATGTTTGTAGCGTTCAGTGCAATAACTGATATTGTCGTTCAAATACAACTTTTCTAAGGGCTTTGATTTTATTTAGAATTCATACAATTTTAGCAATTAATGTGAATAATGTGAATTTTGCGAATGGAATATTTTCAGATCTGATTGAATTCGATCGAAATATTCAGATACAAACTGATACAATTTGACATCTGATATTTTGATTAGTGGTTGAACAATAGTCGTATCATACCGTGATATGCATCGTATTGTGATCGATACAACTAAAGATGTATATCTACTATAATCGTACAAGAGATAATTCGAAGTAACGGGATGAACGATGGGTAGTATTAAAAGTACGCTTTATCGTTATGAAAACAACATTTATTCGGATAATATTATAAAGTAAAATGCAATAACACTGCTAAGAAGCATAAATAAGGATGAACGTCTTAAGGGAGAGGTAGCTACATCAAGCAAAACGAAGCTTCAAAAGTACATAATTATACGCGTACTGCACGTCATTCTCTTCGGCGGAATCATTCGTCGTGCCGTCATTTTCGTTTCTTCTTTAACAAAACATCGGATGAATAACGAATTCAATAAATAACCAAGGAAAAATTCGCATAATCAATGGTATAGTCGAAGAACAATTCTCTAAAACGTATTTCAGAACTTCTGAAGAATATCGATTCTCTTCAATCTGTGAACGTCATTATCAATCCTAATCCCTCTGTATAAGATAATCGTAGCAATATCTTGCATGATCATTATAAATTAAATATCAACCTCTGATTCTTGATAGACTCTGTAAATAGATATTTCTTAATAAATTATAATCGCATAGTTTTAGCGTCGAGAGATTAGTGTCGACCGATATCAGGTATTAGCGAAACTTACCCAAGATATACTAACTATTTCGACGACGCCTAAAAATCAGAATAAACGATCTCTTGCGGCTTCTCGAATTTTATTGGTCGGTAATATTGTAGTGATTGATCCCAGCCTCGGGGCGCGGTATTGTAAGTCGGTAGATTGTGCACGCTAGCTATTTTGGGTCCTGCGTACGTATTATTCTCGCTCTCATACAATTTCTTCCCTGCAAAAAAAGTCCAACTCTGTCAAACCTGTTTGTAAGCAAAGATCAAAGAACCGGACCGTGGAACAAGATTTGGCGGTGAAACGAAATAATGAGTCTGTTGAGAAAATGAAAAGTGAACATAGCAAGGCATGAATTTTTAAGCGACCCCTAAGTTTATAGTAAGGGGAGAAATTTTTGTTAGTGAAATAATTGTTAAAGCTCAGAAGCGCATGCGTGTTAACTTGCCATCGTCCGGACAAAGGTCCGTGAACTTCAAGTCCGGCGAGAGGCCGTGCAAGAGATTGTCCAGGACGGGAGTGTTACGCAAATGCTTGATAGTCTGCAAGATGTCCTCTTGAGAGGCGATCATCGAGAGCAACAGCGACTTGGCCTCGGGCGGCACTTGCGAATCTGCGTTCAAATATTTCCCGTTCTCGTTGTTGCAGAAATTCTCGACCTCCTCGGAGGTGACCGAGCGGCGCCGGCCGGCGCACTCCTCGCGGAACATCGACGAGTAATCCTGTTCGCCGTTCATCAAGCTCGACGATTCCGATTTCTCGCGATACATCATCTCCTCGCTGTAATCGTTCATCTGAGAATCGGTCTCGTCGGTCGTGTATTCAGTCTCGTCGGTGGACACGTAGCCATTGCTACGCTGCTCTTGAAGTTTTACCAATTCTTCGTATCTCTGTCGCTCTGCTATTCTGTATCGAATAACGAAATTACGAATCCTACGCGTTTATCATTGTTATCGACGACCCGCGTTAATAATAGACGCCGTACACAATAGTTTGAAAGTGTTCGAAGTGCCGATATCATGTTTGTTGCATGACGAACTAATTTATCGATATTAGGTTTTACTCAGCGACAAACCCTAAAGCATCCTTACTCGTCCTATCCCTAACGTCCCCTTTCCTACCCTTGTTTTAATAATTAGCCCCAATTACTCATACCGACTGGATATAAGGACAAGAAAAGATGTACAGGTACCTCAAACGATTTTAGACCAGTTTTACCATGACTGATTTCAAAATCGTTGGAGGCGTCTGTACGTTCAGGCAGATTTCGGCAGTTCGTACTTGCGTGCAGAGCTACACCGTCAAAGAAAGTTCTTGGAGTTTCCATTTAAGAACTGTTGCGTTTACGTCTATAATAGTTGAACTGATATCGAGGATCACAACATATACAAAGATTCCTTTTCCAGCTAATTTAATATTAAAAAATTTCTTAAGACGACCTCACAGTTCATCGATTATACACGTGGCCGCGAACGATAATTTATTCAGGATCGGAGCTCACCTCCTATGTTCCTCCTCGTTGTTGTACTTAACAGTGTTTCGCGTCTCAAAGAATCGCGTAATATCGTTATCGAGAGGAGACTGTTGTATGATCGGTATGACCCTTGGACTGATCTGTTTGTACTGCATGACCGGTCTGCACGTTTTCTCGAATTCCTGTATCAATTGTTTAACGGGCACCGGCGTGTACTCAGTCTCTTCGTTATCGATCTCTCGTTGATTATTTACAAACTTGTTATCCTTATCGGCGACCGCGCTCTTTACGCACTCCGCGACCCGTTGCTCCTTTATGTAATTTTTGTTAGCGGCGTGCTGCGCGTTAAAGTAATTAGATTTGCTAGAAGCCTTGTTAGAATTATTGTAGTTGTGCCTGTTAGTGAACGACGATTCGTTAGTGCCGTTTCTGTAATAGTTATGCCGTTCGACGTCGGGTTCGAACGTGATCCGGCGTGATTTCTCGACTATCGATCGTGATTTCTCGTAAGGGAAATCGTTATCGGTACCGACGGCCACCTCCCTCAAATAAATCTTTTTCACTTCGCAGTGACTGTGGCCGCATTCGTTACCGTTACATCGATATGGATTCCTGCCTGGAACGTTTACAGGACTTAGCGTCGCTGTGCAAAGGATTAAATTATCGAGACGAAGTTAGTGTATTTCTAATTAAACGCATCGATTTATAAAGTCGTTAGTACAAGATCGAATGTCAATGCGCTTTTAAGTAGCTTCGGATCGGTGTAGATAGCAATTGGCACACGAGAGAAGCGCAGCGCGTTATTTATTTTAGGTATACAAAAAAGAATGTGGTGCCGGCCTCGCATCGATTGAATAACATCGATGCTGTTTGCCAATTGAAGCCTTCTGGGTCGTTGAACCCTTGACGAGGCTCTGACAATCTAATTTAACATCGAAGTCCGCGGGAAGAACGTCTCGACGTTTTCAAAATACTTTTTAAATCGACTAGAATTCGGGAAATACGAGATTTTTGTCGCGTCAAAAATATATATGATCGATCATCGTGTTTACGTTGAAAATGAAATTATAAGCAAGAGAATAGAGTAAGTCGACCAAAAATAAATGTGAAGCAGTCTAGGTTGAATTTAAGACCTTGGAAATGACTGGACGGCGAAAACAATTCGAGCAAACAGGAATATTGCGTGGATTGCTGCCAAATAGAAAAGCGGCCAACTAAATTATACGGGAGATATAACTTTGTTTGAAGTTTACACACCTGTTGTCGGTAGGCTCGCGTCTCCTAAGGACAGGTCCACCGTAAAGGGATTGTAAAACGGTTTCTCCATAGCTGGTTCGGGTAGCGCCGAGGCGAAGGGAGGTAGGCCCGAGCACTTTGAACTGCCGTTCATTTCCTGCAGACAATACACGCTTATCTACTTCTAATATTCTATGCACTGACATTTTTTTATCATCTGGACGTACAATTATTCGTCTGCTAAAAGAGATTTATAAAAATAAGTCTCACCGGTTTTCCTGTGTAAATCTTCGGGGTGCCAGGTGTGCCCGGCGTTTGCGGCTGCTCTTTGTCTACGACCCATTTTTCAGATCTTTTCCTGCGTTTCGCGAATATCTCCGCACCTGGACCAATTTTATGTTTAACTAAATATTCGTACAATTTTCTTCGGCGAAGATTTCAAACTATTACCGCGTCCTCTTTGATTATTCAAATCGCGAACGATGTCGAAGAGTTTCTCAGGGTTCTTTGGTACCGGCTGGATATTTACTTCTTCGCCTAACGCTTGAATACCGTGAATATCCAACACCTTCCCGTGCGGGTTCATCATGCATTTCAAAGGAATTTTGTCCTATTGGTATTAAATATGAAATTGTGACTCGTAAGTAAAATATAATTTTAATAATTGAAATAAATGTGTATTAATAGAAGTTAAATGTTTACAAGGATATATAAAGAAATAGGCAGTACAATTTTAAACACACACCACTTACTCTATGAATAGGAGTTAAAGATTCGTCTGCATCTTCCATGCCTAAAATAGATCGGATCAACAATTAAATAAACAACGTTGAGAAGATTGCGTTCACGTCGAGTAGCTCGTGAAATTGATAATTGCGTTTAGGCGAATTGCTACATGCGCGTACCGTTACCATCGTGGATCCATTTCACCGATCTCTTCTTTCTGTTTACGTACATAGATTGACCTTTGCTCTTCATATTTTTCACGTCGCTCAGCGAATGCGAAATCCGCCGAGCAAGTTCAACTTGATCCTCGACGGTCGGATGCGTCGGTGCATAGAAATACGAAGACGCGTACATCTTCCCTAAAAGAAGACACGCGTACATTCGAATTTGGCTAATCCATAGAAATTGTGAGCTCTTTTGTCTTCAGTTTTTTTTATGATAATTCTATTTCCTATCATAGCGACGACTTACTGTTCTTCGATTGCATGATTCCCTGCGAATCTTGGGCGGGCGTGAGCAATTTTTGCAAATTGACCGGCGCACTTTCGCTACTCTCCTTAGAAATGAAAACAAAATTTTATATTCGGATCCTATTAAAATTTCTTTCGTACTACGCGCAAAGGATTTGCCAGCTATCGACTCAAAAGCGGATGGAGAAAGCAGAAGGAGTCTCTCATCGTCTATGCAAATTTTACTGTTTCTTTGATTCTCGGGGCTCACCATGTCGAAATGCAGTATTTTCGAAGTGAGATGCTCAAGAAAGTTCCTCTTCACGGGATCGTGCCTGTCTGACGGCTTGAAACCGCGCGAACGTATTACAACATTGTCCGCGGAAATGCTCCGCTGCAGATAATTACCCTCTTGCACGTTACTACTGTAATTCACGCTGTAGTTGTACTCGGCATCTTTCGAGTTCCCCGCTGCACCGTACGAATTATACGTGCTGCTCAAAACATTCCACTTCCCGTTATTGTGTCTGTCGAAACGGGACAATTGTTTAGTCTACGTCTTTCTACAAACCGTTCAGCTGTTCGGTATCTTTTTATTTCGGTTTATCAGAGATACAGGATATACAAGTGCTCGAAAACTTGAAGAAGAGGAAGCAGTACTTCGTCCATGTGACTATATATTTCATACGAATGACTGTGCTTACTTAAAATAGGCGCTGCATAATTGCAACAAAATTAACCGAAAAAATGAGTGGAAGAGTGGGAAGAATTTCTTTATGAATCGATCTCGGGGGATATTTTATTATTGCAAAGAAGCAAATATAAAAAAATGTTAAGCGTAGTTTCGGAGGTGCGGAGGACCGGGAAGAGAAGTTTCGGTGTTAGATAAGCCTCGGGCAAATTGGATTTTTCTATCGAACCGAATTGGTTCCCTTCCAAGCGGCCAATTAATTCCGCGTTGCAGTATTGGCAGCGGTACAATGAGGTTCTGTGCAAAAGAAATGCTAAATTTATCTGTTGTAACGTAATACGCAGTAACAGTTTGAGCGGTTGCGTTTGGGGTGTACCGCCTGCGCTGTACTTATTGGAAAACTTATCGAAACATCGAGATCACCATGAAAACTATTCTGATCGATGTTAGACGTTCTTAGTATAGAATGGAGTTAAGGATTTTAGTTTCGGGTGGCTCGTTTTTGATCGATGATCCGCAGCGGTCGAAGACGGCGCGTATTTAACAACGCACTGGTTTGTTTTAGTCACCGATGCGTCGCACAATTAAGCACAGTCGGGCCTCGAAATCACGCAGAACTTTTACAATGCGCAAAAAAAAAGGCAGATGCCACCCTCGTTATAAAAAAAAAAGGAAAATCCGTTTTGCGGGTAATTTTCTCCTTCTCTCTAAATTCTTCTACGAGAAGAAAACGAATGAAGTTTACTTATCGAACGGTGTCCTCCTCATCTCGCTCCTTCCTCGCCTTCCCTTATATCGCTTTCTTTTCGCTACAATTTCTTTTACGAATTTACGTAATCCGCGAATGGATACTACGAACTCCAAACTCCGTAGCCCGTGCGAAAAGTGGATGAATCTCACGACGAAGGCTCCCTCGCCATGAGAGACGAATCCGCATCTTACAAAATATTCCCTGGCACGCACGAACGTAGCCGGGTGGCACACACAATCGCGGTAACTCCGTCGGCGCGGACAACGATTGGCGGCCAGCAGTCATCGGCATCGCCGGATGCTGGCTCATCACTTTATGCAGAGAAACCGAACGCGAAACGCCGCGCCGGAGAGCGAAAGATATTTATTTTTATATTCGCACGGGCTATCAATAAATTTCTCGCGATCACGTCGAAGAGCTACGCTCCAGCAGCATCGGATTTGCTTTTTTTTTACACCTACATACGTAACTGAATCCTCCACGAGCCGTCCGAAGGTCGAAGCTTCCTCGGCCGCGCGTGTACCCTTCCTCTCTTTTTGATTACGCGCAGAAAAAACACTATTAATTTCTGTCGGCAATTTTTTTCCTATCTGTAACGGTTCACTTGAATGAATTACAGCACGCCGAGCACACGGTGCTTTATAATAGCAACTAACCGTCGCTATACCGACTTCCCGACTGCCTTGAGTCGTCTTCGGTAAAAATAGACTATCAGAAAGCGACACCTCAGAAATCGGTGGCCGGACCCGCTACGTAACTTATGCCACCCGCTCGGTGCCGGACATCGCTTCTTGTTTATCGCTAAATATTTTTTTATCGCATAATATCTTTCGCGCTGTTATAAACATATTAAATCAAACCTCTGTAACGGGAACGGAGCGAGGCACTCCTTGCGACCAAACTTATCAGTTGTCTGTATACAATTATAAACGCCAGCTTTATTTTTGATTAAAACTAATACATATTTTTATGAACAAACGTCACAGTTGTAAAAGTCTTCATTATAAAATTATATTTGTTATTCTAATGCACATGAAATAAATTACGTACTAGTCCCAATCGTCGCTATTTATATCTTGTACAATATCTGTATTCTCTTTGGGTAGAACGATGTCATTTGTTTTTGCGGCAACCTTCGACCTCTTCTTCTTCTTCTTCTGCTTCGGCTTTGAAGGTTTTTCAGTTTCCGGCTCATCGGATGACTTTAGCCTCAGCTCAAAGTCACTCTCCTCGCTGCTATCCGCATCTTCTTCGGGCGCCGTCCTCTTCTTCAACTTTTTCAATGTTGGGAAAGTATTCTCGGCTATCTCTTCGTTCTTCGTGAGCAACTTAAGTTTTTGGGACTGATGGATCTTCACCCACGATTCGTAGAATTTCGCTATCGATGTACCTTGCGTTTTTATTTTATTCTCCCAGTTCTTTATTTGGGGAAGATCTTTTAGATCGAGTGCAGTTTTACGTTCCGTTTCAATGAACTTCCGGTTCTCCTCGATCTTATCTAGTAACTGTTTCATCTTTCTAGAGTAGTTCGCTATGTGACATTTCTTCAAGAATGCCTTCAACTAGAAATAAAAATGAACGTACACGTAAACTGTTCGAAACTCTGAGAATGCATAAAACTTTAGAATTTACCTGTATTATACAAGGTATATACATATCTGGGAAGTAGACTTTGTGGCTATCCTTTGCTGCATTTTCTAACACAAGCTTGTATATAGATTCCAGAACATTATCTTTAAATCCATTTTCTTGTAATTGTGACTTAGACACCCTTAGGATACATATGAAGGGCACTGGTTTCATAGATACTGCTTTATGTTTTTTATTAAAATCGTAGGAATCCATTATCTGCAATATTAAGAAGTAATTTATAACGTTCAGCAGAGCTTTAATCGTTTAACAAGGATGTAAGATAATATACCTCTAGCAAAAATGGCAAAACAGGTATAAACACATCGGTTTGTCTTGAAATGTCTATTAACATCTGCAAACAATGAAATCTCAGAGGATAGTATTGCGTTGTCGGTATGACTTTTATCGTTCCTATAATTATCTGGAAATATATAGACCATGTTAAATGTATATATATTTGATAAACTCGTAATAACGAAGATACGTACTTGTACAAGAGGGTATAAAAGTGCATATATCATCGAATCGCTTGAGGACATGCTTATCAATTCTGCCCAGAAACGCAGGGAGTTTATATACTGCCAATTATATACAGCTTGGAAGTGTTCCTACAAGAATTGAAACGTTAAATGATTTATCAAAAATCTCTCTTATTAAAATAGTTACCTTCTTTTTCAGAGTTATGGCATTTCTTAAATGTATAGCTAACTGCCTGATATATAAGAATGCATGATTATAATTCAAACTGTTGTTATTTAGCAAGTATATTTCTACTAAGGAGTGCCTCATGAAATTTATCCCGGGTAGCGTGTTGAACGAAACAAATTTCGAGTTCTCAACATATTTTACATACATCCCCTGTAAATATTATTAGATTAAACATTATTTTTATAAGTATTAATGAATATCTCGTGCTTACCTTGAGTAGTGTTTGTAACACTGATTCCCGATCAATAGTAGCGATGCGTAATATATTGAGAAATGAAACAACACGAACATTTTCTTCTCCACTTGACCAAAATTTCAACAAGATTTTCAACAGTGGCTTTGTTAAAGAGGAGAAAGCCATTGTGTATGGTAACATTTGATGTAAATGTTTCAACAGCACCGTGACAACGTTAGACGACGTTACATTTTCTAATATCTACGAATAAGATTTAAATACAAAATCTGTTGAATTAATGATTAATTAATATCTTAGTAATCAAACATTTACCTTAATTAAATCAGTTAAATACGATTTCAGAACAGTCTTTACTTTTCCAAATCGTTTAGCCTTATGAACTTGAAACTGGATGCCTGGACTTAATTTCAAATACTGTTTCATCGCATCGGGTAAATGCAGTATACACAGCTGAACGACTCCGTTAAACACTGAAAAATATTTCGATCATTGAAATAGAAAATATTAAATTGCTATCAAAAAAACAATAAAAGAAACTGACCTGCTCCACCCTCTACTTTGTACTCCAAAGATTCTGAATCGTCAGATCCAGAGACTGTTTGTAAAGCAGCATGGAATGCTTCCACGGCACATTTAATGGTTTTCAAAGACCTATAAAATAAATGTGAATTTAAATACAATAATATTTTGTCTGTGGGTAATTACCATTTAATTTATAATAAAATATTACTTGTCTTTCTGAATTTCTTCTTGCCACTTTTTCAATAATTGTAATGTAATTTTTCTCTTGTCCTTCCCACTATCATCATCAGCTTCATAGTCACTCTCATCACTGGCAACCTAAGATATTTAAAATATACTATACACTTATTTTGCATTGCTCTTTGCATATTTAATTTAATACCTCTAAACGTTCATCAGGGATATGTTTCATGTCTGATTCATCTTTCTCGTCATCATTATCATTGTCATCGTCTGATACATTGAATTCTAAGAGTTCCTTAGAGTTCTGCATTAAATATGAATAAAACTCAGCATCTGTCTCTTTTAATTTCATTAAAGATTTTTTATGTTCTGCCCCTGATTCCATGTCGCTCTCACTGCTCCTAGCATCATCATTGTCATCTATATTTTCATCTATTACAAAAAGTTGTACAAATCAGTTAAAGCGGCGATGTTAAAAAATAAATATGTACTTTGGACAATACTTCATACTTCACAATTTATATGTAAATTCTGTATTTATACATTATGTATATTTACCTTGACCATTGCTAGTTGCTTCAGCATTAAAACTTTGATTAAAGAACTCATCTGTAGTTACAGCACCTAATTGTTTCTTCTTTTTTTTAATAGGCTTTATCGACTTCTCCATCGTACTTTTCGATTTTCTTATTTTCATGATTGAATTAAAAAATATTGTAGAAGAATCAACAACTTGGTACAGCTCTACACAACGCCAACAGCTTGCACGTGCTTAACCAGCTTTTAACCTAAACGAAGCTGATCTGAAGAATACAAAAGAAAGGTTCGCCTGCGTTTGCGTTGGTAAGAACGGAATCTTCTACTATCATGAAAGCAGATCCATTCGGTTTTTTCTTATCATTTTTATTTTATAAGCGAGTTTATTGTAAAGAGTCTAATTTGTAAAGCCACTTTTGAAGACTTATAAAAGATATATCAAAAAAGGATCATCTCTTTAATAATTCACGTCCTATGTACGTGGTTACGGTCACGACGTCACGACCATCCGTTCTGTCTTTCTGGGGAGAGTTCTGTATTTCAGCACCCTGTCCCCGAAATTTTTTTAAGAAATACGGGCACAAATGTTCTGTATTTATTTTTTACTCCCGTGTTTACATGTTATACCTATAAATTATATTAGCATCAAATAAGATAAAAATATATAAGCCTTGTGCAACATAATTGTAAATCACTCATTTCTTCCTTTAAATTAATATTTTATTGTAAGAATTGAATATTATATATTGGACATTTCCAC
>SMSR01014212.1:0-10877 GCA_019453355.1 Ceratina japonica
ATGCATCGATAGACACCCTGATCAGTGTTTCTTCTTTTTAATCGTTTGACGTGAATGATCATTGAAATGTATTTCATAAAAAATACAAACACATAGCTAAGACAGGGAACCTCAGTTAATCGTGATGTAGAGCTTTGGCGATTCGTCGTTTTTTTTATTTCTAATGATAAAATTACATAAAAATATTAGAGGCAAAGTATTGTCTGAATCAGTCCACAATTAATACTGTACTAATATTTCAGTATAATGAGTATCGCTGATTGGAAAAAATATTGAGCACTCAGCGACTCAAATTTTTAATTTCTCGATTTTCTCATCCTTCGAAAAGGATAACGATAGACGAATCGCCATGATTTGCAAAATTCGACGAAAGTTAAATTATGAATGTAATCTAAGGACGCAACAGGACATTTTAACTAATCAAAATCTTGGAAGAAAACGCTTTCTGAAAAAATACGATTTTGGTCCTAATTTTCGATATGCTGAAATTTTGATATTTGAAAATTTTGCGTAGGCGTTCATTGAAAATCCTAACACGAGATTAGACTCCTGTTGTTCCCTTTTTTTAAGAAGGTCAATTGTGTCGAATTTTGAAAAATGCGACAATAATGCAAATATTTTCAAAGACTGGTAAAAAGGAATATATAAAAAAGACGGAAAATTGTGATGTTTCGATATGTCAGGATAGTCAGATTGCATAATTGTCGCATCACATTTGGTATTTTCAAAAATGATTACATCCGTGAGAAAGGGAAAACCGTAAACGAGAAGTCCGTGCGTCGACAGTGAATTTAAAAACTGGCAATAAAAGATCGAAACTGCGTGACTGCGATAAATAAAAATCACAACGCGTGAGCAATGACGTTCATCGTTGATGGGGATGAGATAAATCGTTAAGTCTTAAAAGGTTCGCACCTGATCATGATTAAATTACAGGACAATCTCGCGAGCTGCCCGACGTTTCGCTGCTTTCGCTTTCCTCCGACGATTACTAAATAAGGAAAACTTCGTATTCGTTGGATTCTGTAACTTCCCCGTTGCGCAATCCGCAATTCTCAACGTGCACCTTGAGGTCTTAATCAATTTACTGTTTCTTCATAATTTACAAACAATTGTTTTTTCTGATTCATTGTAAATGTTCAATATAAATTAGGAATAAAATGTACAAAATTTCGGACAGTTAAGATTTCGATGAAAAAAGTATGTCAGTGTCAACATTATGGAAATGTTTTAATTTCGTACGAAGCAACAGGCTCTCCAATCGTGCTCCATATTTTTTTCATCGAGTACAAAAAACAATGGTTTCACTTGTAAAATAGTTAAGTGAGAATATGGATAGACGTGGCCGTGAACGGTCAATCAATTTTCTAATACCGCGAATCTAGCATAATGAAACACGCAAAAAGTATCTAAACCTAATTACGGTAAAAATTTATAAATTTTATTCTGCGACATTACCCTACCAGGCGGAGATTAAAATTCATACCATGCACGGTTGAAAGAGAATCTTCCACGATATTTTACAACATATCTCTTAGACATTCACCCCCGCACTCATACATCACAAAAGAATAAGAAGAAGGAATGATAAAAAGAAACGCGGACACTAGGAAACGGACTAAAATCGCCTTAAGAATCTTAGATTACACTTAAAAAAGTATAAAAACCCTAAATTCGTACGGTCGTAAGGTTGCTCTCGGTCACACGTACGTGCAACGAAATAATCGACAACTAAAATCCGCGATCGAAGACCCGAAGAGAAAACCGAACGAAATAAACTCGTCTAGCCAGAGTCACTCGAGTGACTGTCCGTTCTTCGCGTGGCTCGATGAAGAATCGAAGATCTCGCGACTCTATTGTAGTATTTATAATGCGCCCGCCAACAACAGTGGCAGTAAAACACGATTGTTGTATTATGCGATCGAGTGCCAACACGTTGCGATATTTCCACCCTTCGTTTCTCTGGTTATAACCCCCCGTTTAACAACGAATCGGAATTTGTGGACAGAACGTGAGTCGTTTTAAGTCAAACGCCGTGTTAATAAATAAGCTAGAAACATTCTATAAAATAAAATATTCTATTTCTAGTCGAAAGTTAACGAAATGCTCGAAACGAAGGGTCGAATCCCGGGAATGAAGTTGATGCGATATTCGATTAAAAACGGATATAGTAATGATCAAAAATAAAAATGCCTCCGTCAAGTAATGAGAGAGAGATATGAACGCATCCACGTGTCCAGCGAAGATCTGTGTTCTTTTCATGGTAAAATACATTATTTTTGTGGTCGTTATCTTCGCTGGAGCCGGTGAAGTTTTAACAAGGATGACATCTGAATAGCAGAATCAGCTAACTATTTATACTGGCAGGCGTCCTAACTCGATATGGCTGCCTCTGATCAGGACGTCTTTCACCTCCTCGCGCAGACGACGAATTATTATTATTATTCGAATTCGAATTCATCGCGTATTCCTTAAACTTTTTCCGAGTGTCTTAATAATATACATCTGATTTTTTCGTGGCTGGAAGTCATCGTTGCGAAGACTAAGAACCATTCAGAGTGTGGTTTAAACCTGAGCGGGTTTCGACTTGCCAACGGCCAGTATTATCTTCTGCAGGAACTTCGTGACGCTTACTGTGAACAACACAATTTTTCAATTTAATTTCTACGTCTCCCTTGAATACATTTTTTCTAGAGAGGGAGAGAGATTAGTAATGGATGTAAATCTTATTACGCGACGTCGTTAAGTTGCGACATAAATTCAATCTAACGGCAACACACGCTTTAAGTTGCATTAAATGAGCAGTCGGACTCTGCTGGATAATTAGCCTCGTGATTAGTGACACTTGAGTCATAATCTTTGCGGGTGCGCCAGTAATTAAGAGCACTGTACGAGTCAGTGTGCGTGGTGCTGATCATGTTGTGAGTGCAGCATGCAAACACAAAGTTGAACAATGTCCCAGCGAACTCAAGTTAAAGCACATTGTTCGTTTTACAAAATAGTCAAACATAGTTTATCGAAATGATGAATGTTACCGAAACGTGTCACGGTTCTTCTTGTATAAAATTAGAGAACTAAAATATTTGATGAAAGGTACGTCTGTACAATGCCGGAATTATCGGTGAAAGTAATAATTGGCATGCATGATTGAGGAGGAAGAAGCATTTCAATGAGAGAAATGAACAACTGCTAAGCATGCGTGATATGAAAAGAGTTAAATTATGTCATAGTGTATCTTCTCTGTTTTGAACCTTAGTCTTTGGTCCGACGACTACCATCATCTTCTGCAATGTTTTGGTAACGGCGCCTGCGGGAACAGATCGTTGTTAAACGGAAACGAAACATAAAAATTCGATAGAAATCAAAATCAATCCCTTTATCAGTTAGTCTTTGATCGAACAATTAAAACTGAGTTAAAACGGAAGAAACTCAAATATTCTTTCTGACAAATAAATACTCTCTTATATTATTAAGTGAAACTTCAATTGGAATTTGTACTTACCGACTCCTTTTTGAAAGAACTTCGGCTTATTTTTCCACACGACGAATACGAAGTACACCGGTACGGACGAGAAGATCATCAAGCAACCGTACCCTAAAAAAAAGGTCAATTTTCAATTATATTGTTTAATTAATATTGAGGGAAGAGAGAAGAGGATTTTTTTAATTTACCTGTTTCTACGGGACTAGCATACATAGGCACGATTGTTACGAAGAGGGTGGCGAGAATGTAAATTACAGGGAAGAAAAGGTTCACTCTAATGGGCCTGAGCAAGTTCGGTTGCGTCCATCTGAGCCACGGCAAACACAGAACAGACACTCCTATGCTCAACTGCAAAAAATTATCAGTGAAAAGTCAGTAGTTATATTTAATTACTTCCTCGATCATTCACTTAAAAATTATACATTCATTGTTACTTCTTTCGCTTATATAACTTTCCGGAAATAGTCATAAGTAAAAAGTGTAATTAATTGATTATTAGAAATCAGAAATTACGTTGCGAGTTATTCCTTTTAATAAATTAAGAATTTCTTTCTAAAAACTATAATTTATTTTAAAGTCAGTGAAAAGTCAGTCAATTATATGTAATTACTTCCTTGATCATTTACTTTAAAATTGTACAGTTATTTACTTCTTTCGTTTGTATAACTTTCTGTAAATAGTCCTATGTAAAAAGTGGAATTAATTGATTATTAGAAATCGGAAATTACGTTGCGAATTATTTCTTTTCATAAATTAAGAATTTCTTTCTAAAAACCATCATTTATTTTACAAGGAGTCAAATGATAAGAATAGATATGTGTAAAATATTGGTACGTTTAGCGTTAAACTACTGTTCCGAAATGTCGTGACATGGTCAGGCGATGCGACAAGATAGCCGCATTTACGATCCGCTATAAACTCGAGTAATACTGTCCATAATATGGAACAGCACGATCTAATTAGAAAATTGTCATTCGCTCGGTTGTGGACTAATAATACACATTGCGCGAGGTACTAAACGTGTCTAATGGTTCTGGTTCAATGCATTCCTTGGAACGAGGGACAATTCGCAGCGTACCGTGAAAGCAATTTCTATCATTGTTGCAACGAATCGAATAAATAACTCTTAATGATTGGATGTAGACCGATAAGAATACAAAAATAGAACGAATGCGGTGGAAGTCACATACCCAAGTAGCGAAGCCAACGTAATTGATGAGAGCGAAGATGTCGGAAGAGCAGAGGTACACCATAGACAACAGAGCCTGTAATGGAAATCAAATTTCAATCCTCCCTCAATCCTTTAGTGTCAACAGTGCTCTTGAAGAATCTCGTTCACTTGGATAAATAAGAGACCCGGAATTCGATCCAGAAAATTGCGCAAACACTTTTCTAGACGAGTTCTAAATTAATTGGAATTCGAGTGGTGAATTGATTGGAAAGTCGTACCATGCAGAGGACGGCCGGCGTAGGGGTGAGCCTCGAAATTTGAATCATCGTCAATATCTCAGGCATCTGGCCCTCGCAGGCGCCAGCGTAGAACAGCCTCGAGGACGTCAAAAGAATTCCGTTCACGGCGCCGAACGTCGACAAAGCCACGAATACAGGTATTATCCACGCGAACATACCAAACAGGCGATTTGCGAATGTCTGCAAAGAAAGTCCTTCCTTTTCTTTCCTTCTCTTGTAGATTTTCACTGGAAGGGATGTCAACTTACCACCGCGACAGCTTCGCTCCCAAGAACCTCCACAGGACTCAACGTCGTGTAAAATGCCACATTTGCGAAAACGTAGACGAGAGTGACGAGGATGCACGAAATTCCAATGGCCTTCGGCAAATTTCTAAAGAAATAAAAGGGAATATAATATTGACGATCTTAGTTTTGATTTATGGTTTCTAGTTTGCGTCAGACGGAACGAGAACTCGATGAAAACTTTGATCAGTGCTCAAAATATTTGACCCTAAATAAATTCGTGCACGCGGAGTAAAGAACCTCGGTTGACCTCGTGTCCAAGTCAATAAAAGATTCACTACGACCCTCCACAGCTTTAATTAATAGATACACGAGACCGGCTGTTGCAATCGCTGTCAATCATTGCACGAGACTTCGCCGGAGTCCATTTAAGTAATTTTCACGCTGATTAATAAAAAAAATTTCATTTATAACGTTTACAATTCCCGAGTTGTTCTCTTCAGCCTTCGGTCTCCGTTTATTTATTAAATAGACGTTCTTGTAAAAATAATTTTAGGTACACTTTATGCATTTTTATCGTCGTTCTCATTGTGCATATCATAGCGAGTTCCATTGTGTGCGTATTGAAGCCGCGATATTTTTCCACCGTTCAGCGAAATGACTTATCAACAGCTTACTTGACAGGGTCCTTCAGCTCCTCAATGATGAAATTCAAGTAGTTCCAACCGTTGTAAGCGAACAGTCCCGAATAAAAGCTGAGTGCTATCGACGTCACTTCTGTGTTCGTGTTGTCGAACGTGAAATGCTCCGTGTGCCCTGCGAAAACACGGATGAAAGTGATCGATCAGCCATCGTTGGCCATTCCGAGGAATGCGTCCACACGTTTCGCAATGTTTCAAGAGAAACTCACACGAAACCGAGTCGACGAACTCGTAGAATTTAATTAAGAAAATTTAATGGACGCATAATTGGACGTGAAAAAAAAGTGGAACGTCGCGAGGGCGCGTATCTCTCGATCTTCCCTCTCGGAGTTTGCAGTAAATTCTCACGCCGGTTGAAATCAAAACGGGTTCTCAGGTCGATAATTCAATCGTACGGAGTGGCATTCGAGCGCAGTGAATAGGTCAATTTAAGCGATTTCTTGCACGGGCACCGCACCGGTGCGCTTCGAGTCGTCCTTAAAGCGCCCTTAACCCACCTTTTTGATTGGGCAAATTGTCTCGTCCGGCAAGTGAAAAGACGCCTAACGGTCTTACTTATACTATACTGCCGGCTGCGTGAAGGGTGGCGTGGGTGGTGTAACATTAACGCGAGCTTCCGCGAGTTCTTGCCTCAAGAAATTGCCGTCGAGCTTATTGCGTTTAACTCGAAACAAACAGCGGGAACACTCGACACGGGAACTACGGCTTTTACGCTTCCAAGTTTCTCGGCTCACGTTCGCAGGCTAAACTTCCGGATTAAATCGCGAGCCGAGCGATGAGCAGTTTAATCGTCTTTGGAGAATATCAGAGATAGAAAAATTGTTCTAATTAAATGAATGAAACCGTAGGAAATTGTGAAGCTCGCCGAGCCACTTTTTCCGTCCAGAATTCCCGGACTGTCGACACACTTTCTAACGGACCGCTCGAAGAAACGCTCTTCTTTATTAACAATGACTGGGCGAAAATGGAACTTCCTTGCCTCTTTCGGATCACAAAAGAAACTTAATTTACGCGGAGAAAGTCGAGCCAAATGGCGAACTACTTTCGCCTTTTTATAACAAAAAAAGAAAGAACGTGTCCTAAGCAGAAGATAAATCGGAGTCAGTGAACTTACCGGTGAACAGTTGATAAGCGCCGGTGAAAATGATAATGAACAGGGCGAGTAGTTTCGCGTACGTGAAAATGTCCTGCACTCTCGTCGCCCATTTCACGTCCCAGCAATTGATGAACGCCAGGATACCTGAAAAAAAAGAAAATGCATGTTAAACAGAAATAGTCAGTCGGTCAGTCGCGATAAGTATATGCGTGGGCGTTGATTAACTCCCAGCGGCGTGAAATTAGATTCACTAATCAGCAGGATTAATCGAAGAAGCCAGCGAACGTGATCGCGTTCTGTCTTAATAAATTATATGCAGCACGCGACGACGTCACGCGACTATCGAATTACCGAACTCTCATATTCATTATATTACAGTCTCTTTTTATGAATGTTAATCGGCGAGAGGATTACGCGGAACACGTGCAGCCGGTTCCGTTCTCCATTATTCACGATCAAGATATATCCCGGAGAATTTATGTCAAGTTTAATGCACAATCTTAATCTCCGATCGGACGCTAAATGTAATTGGAGTGAGGCTATTAGAATGCAGAGTAGAAGCAGTAAGGTTCCCATAGAAAAATGCTGATAAAAAATTGTAGAACGGAGAACAAAGGAGATCGGAGTAGATAAATACTATAATAGATGTATGCGCGCTACTTGTGTTACCCTAGTAAGTATCGACGGTGTCGTAACTGGATGGCACTCGAGTGCAGCGAACGGCTCTCGTCTCGCATGTGTCTAACCGTTTACGCACCCTGTACGCACTTAAGTCGATGAACCATTCATTTGCTCGGCGAACTAGTATAGAGCCGCATTTTATTGCGCGGAACCGGTCGCGTACAGGTCAGAGTCAGAGGCTGCCGTTTCAGACTAATTGGCACCAGTCCAACCATGACGGCGACGTTAGGGGTGGAATCGACCGTGGATGGCTATCGACCTGCTCGTCGCCGAAGTGGAAAACAGGTGCTCTTCGTACCTTATCAGTCGTATAGTCAACCTCGAGCTTTGAATATCGACCGAACGTCTCGTTCGTTAAATAAAATATTAAAGTCGCGTTATCGACGTTTTGCGTTAGGGGAATTTGTAGGGAGAGAAGGATTTTACGTTTAGACCGATTTTTAATGCCGTTCGGTCAGCGTGTCGGAATTCTGACGCAACCGGCAACACATTTTGCACTTTCAATGTCCCATGACTCTCTTTAAAGTGATTATGTGACTGTTTTACGTACGATACATGCACGCAGTTTCAATTGCACTGTAAAAGTATTAAACTGGATTCAATTAGGTTTTAATAAGCTTGCAATTTCGTTTTAACCAGCCGCGCATGTGGTAGAAACTGAAATTAAAGTTCAGTAATCAAAAGTCGATGAGCAATTTAAATATTTTATTGCGAATCGAACGAATTCCGAAAGTATTTATTTTCAATTGACCTGGTAAATTCAATGGTGTCGAAATACCACCGAAATGGGCATTCGGTCCGAGACGGTAGGAGAACGAGCGTTCCTGCACGGTCAGGAAAAAAGGATTCCACCTTGTCCTTGGTTTGTTAGCGAAGAAAAGCAAGAAATGTCTGACGCAACATCGCGAAGAATATCGCGAGACTTTCCGCCCTTCCCCCCTTCGCCTGGCTCTGTTCCTCCTTTCTCGCCTCTTCGCTAGTGCCGTCTTTCGCGGTTCGAGTCCCTTGCATAGTATTCGCGACGAATACTCGAGGAATTACGAAGGAATCCAAGTTCGTAGGACAATTCCATATTTACTGCGAAGTAATCAAGTTAATTTCTAAATTATGGCAATTAGAGCGATTATTTTGTAGAATTACAAAATAGATAAGTTGGTATCGTTTATATTATATGAATTGTTAATTCTTATGAATTAGAAAATGGTCCTTCCAGGGCGATATTGGTAGAATTATGAAGGAATCGTTCAAGTGCGTAGGATAATTCAATATTTATTGCGAAGTAATCAAGTCATTTTCAAAATTATGGCGATTATTTTGTATAATTAAATAGGGCGATTATTTTGTATAATTACAAAATAGATAAGCTAGTATTGTTTATATTATATGAATTATTAGTTTTTATGAATTAGAAAATGGCCTTCGACCACAGGTGGCGATATCGGTGGAATTACAAAGGAATCGTTCAAGTGCGTAGAACAATTCCATATTTACTGCGAAGTAATCAAGTTGTTATTTTCTAAATTATGGAATTTAGAGCAATTATTTTGTATAATTACAAATCAGACAAGCTTGTATTGTTTATATTATATGAATTATCAGTTCTTATGAATGAGAAAATTGCCCTTCCAGGGCGATATCGGTAGAATTACAAAGGAATCGTCCAAGTTTGTAGAATAATTCAATATTTACTGCGTAATCAAGTCATTTTTAAAATTATGGCAATTAGGGCGATTATTTTGTATAATTACAAATTAGATAAGCTTGTATTGTTTATGTTATATGAATTGTCAATTAGAAAATGGCCCTTTTTTCGAGCAGGTGGCTATATCGTGTCCCTCCGACGACGAGACCGGAGCGAACGTCTTTCGCCTCGTCCCGTTCTTAAGCATCACTTCCACTCCTTTTGTCTGCATTCGTCGATTCCTCTTCGCTCACCCCGGGAGCCCCCTCCGACGAATTATGCTGTTGCGGCCGTCAGTTGACACGTTATTAGAAGATTACGTTTAATCGCAATGGGACGTGATTGCTGGCGCAGCCTTTTCACTCGGTATTGACCGCCGCCGGCGCGTCCTCCGGCGACGCCAGCCCGATCGAACCGTCCGCTGGCCGATATATCGATGCTCCTCCTCGGGCCTCGGCCGATGTCAATGCCTCCTTTTCGCGGCGCAGTTTATCTCTTCGAGAATCACAACGGGGAAACGGAACGCGCTTTCTTTTGTCCCGTTCGATGATTAACGTTCGAATTGTTTCAACGGCGAACACGCGTTTCCTGGTCGATTTTTCAAATATAGTTTCAAGTATTGGTGCCACTCGAAGAGAATCGTTTAAAGATGTGACGTGCACGTGTGCAATCGTGCCGTATGAGTAATGTCACGCTAAATCGACTGGATTTCCCTTGGACTTAATTATTGATCTTCATCACTGTGCAGTCTCGTTCTGGGAATTAATCTTTATCTGCACTACTATTAGGAGTAACCTCGATGTAGTAACGATGGAAATAAAGCTCGACGAAGGAAACTGGACAGTCGAAAAAACCGAGACATTCCTGACTCGAATTTTAATTTTAAACTTGTTTTCTGTAGTCGAGACTGAAGATCGAAACTCAATTCCAAGTTAATTAGGGGATAAGAACGCGGAATCTGTAATGAATCTGTCTTTGTAAGAACTGCTCGGAGTGCAAGAGCGGTCTCGCGTTTTCCCTTGGTTCTCGGAAATTAAACGGAACTCGTTTCCTTCGCGCCATCGGAAAATCCGATTCGCTGTTACGGTCTCGCGACATTCAACGCGTTATTACGTCCATCGTGGGACAAGGCGCGGTTCCGGCGAGATCCGCTTCCGGTTCGCCAGGAGATTACGCTCACGTGATTGTAACTTGCCTGATTGATAAGAATTAAAAAATATCTGAAGATCAAATTAGGATTAAAGTCGTGTGAACTGTGTATGAGCTCTTATATAAAAAAAAATGATGAAGTATTGAAGTTTTAATAGCTACTAGATACTACATTGTATAAAATTTTAGAAATTTTGCAAGCCTATTAAATAAGTTATTACATCTTGCATTCGTCATGTACAGTCCAATAAAAAAAATGCCCGAACTATGTATTAGAACATTAGAAATTGTGCATTAAAAATTCTTTATGAGAAAAACAGATCGAACAATTTTATAAATCGCCTTCCTTAAGAATTATTATTTCTAAAGTTCTAAAAATTCATTGCTACAA
>SMSR01014213.1:0-11739 GCA_019453355.1 Ceratina japonica
GCTCCGTCGCTTCCTCCTCATCCGCTCTGCCATCAGGTTCGCCAGCCATTTCTCTACTTTCCTCGAAAGTAAACTTGGGAGCGGCTTCACCCTCCACTTTGCGTACCTCGGCGTTTTCGTTGCCGATTTTATCTCGAACGGTTCTATCAGCCTCCTCGGACTTCTTCAACGGCGTCAAGTCCAACTCGATACCCTTGTCGGAATTGTTCTCCATTCTGGACGTCTCCGAAGTCTTCTTCAAGAGCTTACTGGAGAACTCGTACTCGATCTTGACTCCGTTCTGCGGAGCTTGAACCGGCATCTTCGGCCTCGCGTTCTCCGTCTTCTTGATCGCCGGACTCCGAGATATATTGGCAGCCTTCTTGTCCGATTTACCGATCTCGTCCGGCTCGCTAGATTTATCCTTCGCGTCGTCGGAGTCCCCCGGCTCGTTCCGTTGAATGATAGAAATTAAATTGTTAGACGCGATCAGCGGCATGTCCACGATTTTCTCCATGCCCGACGGGTACTTCGACTCCTTCTTCTCGTCCTTCTTCGCTTCGGTATCGATTTTCTTCGCGCTCTTCGTCGTCTGGAATTCGACACAAAATTGGTTACACTGATTTAATTTGAGACTCAAGAACGAATGTACATCTCTATGAAACTGAAATATATTACTCCTTGAATTTTTATTATACATATGTATATATGTATATATTATACATATACAGGGTGGGGAAATAACTATTACCACCTCAGATATCTTCGAAACTATAAGTTTTACAGAAATACTTGCTGAAATAAAATTGCACAGTACGAAGGGGACCATCCGGTGGCGATAATAGATTTTTTGCATGTGGAGGTACTTAGGACATTTGAAGATCACTTCCAGGTTTTTAAACGGAAATCTATATTTTTTATTACAGTTTCATATTCTCTCTAAGGGAAAAAATACGTAACTTTTATACGAAACTTTTTTTTCAAAAATGCTTGCTTTTCTCGCTAAAGGTCGTGATAATAATAATACAACTTTTATAGAAAATAATAATACAACGTCATTTATAAGTGAAAACCATTATAGCTATACGGTCTTGGGGTCGCTGAATCTGAATCTGGTGTCCGTTTGACTCCATCAAGTTAGGATCAAGGTTATAAGTGGTTTTCTCATTTTAATTGAAAAAGTGACCTTGACGCTGACCTGATGAAGTCGAACGGATCCCATATTCGGATTTCTCGACGCCAAAAACGTATAGTTATGATAAATTTCTCCGCTCAGTGATTTTTTCTTATTTGACTTTGAAATGACCTTGATCTTAACCTGATGGGATCAAACGGACCCCACAACGGCTCCCTTCGTACTGTGCCATTTTAGTTCAGCAAGTATTTCTGTAAAACTTATAGTTTCGAAAATATCTGAGGTGGTAATAGTTATTGCCCCACCCTGTATACTTCTGTTTCTTAAGTTTCAGTTTGGATTTATATTCGTTTTAAATTATTATAATATACTAACCTCAGATTTGTCAGTATTCTCCTTGCATTTGGAGACGTTCGTTAACCCGTTAACGAATCCGTTCACCTTCTTATCAGCGGGTCGTTTGGCAGTCGGCAAGGACTCGTCACCTCCGAAGGGTGTCACGGAGACAAGGAGAGTAGTTTTCTTGCCCTCCGAGTCCTTCTGTATCTTTCCCAGCATCAACGAAGCGAAGGATCGCGTCGGGGTCGTCGGTTTCCTCTCGGCCGCGATGATCTCCGTCAGGTTGGCGGTGATCGTGTTGAAGTTAGTATTGGCACGCGTCAAGTTTCCCAGAGCCCGTTCCTCCTCGCTGTCTGGCAACGCGTCATCCTCGCTGTTGAACGACTCGGCCAAATCCTGTTCGTCCTCGTCCTCGTCATCGGAGAAGAAGTCGTCGCCGCCGTAACCGATTATCTCCGTCAGGCACTCGGTGAACGCGACGTTCTTCTTCTTTTGATCCTTCTGGGAGAGCGTCTTCCCGCGCAAGATGCTCTGGAAACGATCGACAAGTTTCATGGTGAATCTTCTTTTCAAGGGAGTATGAATATAAAATGAAGTTCCTTCACTTTCAGTTTATATTACGACGATGGTTAAAACGTTAGACGTGAATAAGGATTTTAAGCACCGTTTTAGGACTTAAGGCTACATGAGCCGTAAGATCTGTGTCAAAAGTTTGAGGCATCTAGTAAAAAACTGTGTCCAATATTTGAAGCAATGAACTTTTAGAGAAAATGATGATTACAGAGGAGTAAGGTTTATAAAATTGTTCGACCTGTTTTTCATGGTTATAAGGAATATTTAATGCATAATTTCTAATATTCTAATACAAAGTTTTAACATTTTTTTATTGGAATCTATGTTTTGATTGATGATTTTGATGTCTTTGAATCATTTTTATTGTATACCTCAAATAATATTCTCGAAACTGATATATAACTTTAACCTTAAAGTATTTTTAAATCATGTATTAATTATACAAGATTACAAAATTCTCTCATTGCTGCATTCATATTTTTTTATAAATGAGATCAAAATTCTATCATTCAACACAAGAATTCAGGATACAACTTGTAATAACTTTTAATTAGTCTTTTAATAAACTCGCAAAATTTGGAGAATTTTATACAGTATTTTATTAATTAATGTTGGAAATTGATATTGATTGAAATTTGAGTTAATATTGCAAAAATTTAAATTAGTTAAAACAGATTTATCCCTCGTATTAATCCTCATCAACATTAGATCAAATATCATTATTACTTACTATATTTTATTATAATGTAGAAGTTGCATTTACTAATATAATTGAATAATATAAATTTGAAATCTATTATTATAATCTATTTGCATAAAAAAATTTTATATGCTGTACAATATTGCATTTTCTTTTTCATCATGATAAACATTAGTAATTAAGACTAATAATAAATAATGATAAAAAGACACACACATTTAATTTTTTAATTAGTCACATTGCTGTCTCCATTCATTCATATTTTTTTATCAAAATTCTTTCATAAAAATTGAAGTTGTAATAACATTTTTTATAGGCTCGCAAAATGTCTAGAATTTTACAATGTAATATCTAGTAATTATCAAAATTTAAATGGTTCGTCCTTGTTTTTATGTAATAGACCATACAACCTTAATAATGTATGACACGAAGAGAGCACATTCTCATAACTTTACTACAAAATTAGTATATTAACCATTTCCGCATGACGGAACTTTATTTTTTATTTAAATCGCGATAGTGTCTCGCAAAGTTTCAGCCCCTCGCCGTAAAATTTAGCTCGGAAAATTCAGGCCTTGTGGATTCTCATGTCGCTTCTCGTCGCTTTTTATGTTTATAGCAAACTTTTCACATTTTCGTTGGACATGAGATTATGTCTGACTCGTGATATCCACGTTTCCATGAAATTATGAGTGCCATTCATGATATTAATAATAATGTTTGGTACAAAATTCTAATCACGAGACAGACTCGTGAAACTTATATGAAGTCTTACATAAGAACAATGACAAATCATTGAAATTTCTAAACAAAATTTCTAAAATTTTGTATAGTATTCTATTGATGTAATATCTATTAGGGCATTCGGAAATATCGTACCGATTTTTAGTAGTTGGATTAGGGTAGGAGTACATCAGAATAATCGAAAACAAATGACATGTTTATTTGTTTTAAAACATGACTTTTTAGGTATGTTTAAAAAAAGTCATTATTCATTAAGATTACATGGCGACTGTCAACCAGCCCTCTTTTTCGCATTTATGTACTTTGGGTATTATTGGCCGTATTTTATGAAATAAATAAATAAATAAAGATTATGACGATATTTAATAAAGTAAGTGGAGCAAAATGGAGCAAAAATCGTAGTTACTATGTTTTGCACTTTAAATAATTTTATTCTAAAGAGTGATTGTTCTGAATCGAATAAGAACCAAGTCACCAAGCAATGTACCTTAAACTAGACATCAAAACGTATTTTGTCTTGATTCATCGAGAAGTACATAAAATTGAATGACATAAACGTCTATTTCACACTATTTTTAGGGATACACTCTGCAAATTAAACGAAAAACGAAGAAAGACAAAATAGTACGCATATAATTAAATAAATTAATAAACGTATATAAAAATTTAGATTCGCTGCTTTAAATTTTGTATAAATATCGGCACGAACTTTTCGAACAACCTAATAATAACTATTAGGTCTAGTCATAAGTAACTTCCGTTTTCTTATCAGACATTTATTTTGCTTTCACTGAATAACAAAATTATATTAATTTATTATCTATTCGCCACTATTATGTATGACTTTTTCCCATCTTCCTGGCAGCTTATCAATTCCTTCCGTCTAAAATGTGGTTGATTTGGACTGGAAGAAATTTTTGACAGCCTGACTGATTTGCTCTTCAGAATTAAAGGTTTTTCCATTCCAAAAATTTTGTAAGTAACAGAAAAGGAAAAATAAAAAGGTGGCAAGGTCAAGAATTTTTTCTTCGGTCACCTTTGCTATATGTGGTCACACACTGTCGTGTAAAAGATTAACGTTCTTGCCAAAGAGACTATTAAATAAATGATAATATTTAATTAATATTTATATTTAGACTCATGTACATAGTGAAAACAAAAACTCGTTTGTTTCGGTGACTTGTAGTGGATAAATACGAACAATAAATTCTACCTAACTGCATCGGGAGTTATTTATAACTCGACCTAATATTAAAATTTCAATGCTTTGTCATCGTTTTTCTGTAAAGCTTCATACAACCTTAAGTGATTTTGAAGGATCACGAGTCTCCAGGAATTGGATATTATTGTTAAACGAGGATCTGGAGTCGCCTTAAACCGACTTATAATCATTTGCACCGTTCTGTCTCTTAGTAATCCGGGATAATAAATCGTCCGAAGAAATTTTATTCGGGATATCTGTTTGAGCGGGGGCGTTTCCCCGGAGCGTGCCTTATCACCGGCTGCCAGGAAATGAAAGTTCGACCCGTCGAAGTTGGATCGGCGACACGGGTCGTCGGAAAAACGATTATTTTTCCCCGCACCCGCGAAACTTTCGGGCGGTCAGCTGGCGTTAATGAAAGGTTCGATGAATAATTCAGGGACGATCGAACCGCCGAGTGATTTTCATCCACGACTCCCCCGGTTGTCTCGGAGTTTTCTATCCGCGACGACGGACCGACGACTAGTTAAAATCGTCGTCGTTCGGATTTCGTAATGCGGGTCGGCGAATAAACGGCGGAGCGTGAAACGACGCTGCCGCGAGCTCCTTCGGAGAGGAGAGCGACGAATCGGCGGCCGGGGTTCTGCGTCGAAGAGTCCTCGTTTGCATGGACCGATTTCGCGCGGTGATTTTCTTGCCCCACTTTTCCGGCAGGGTCCTTTTTCCCTTTCGCCGGATGTTATCGACATACTTAGACGATATCCCCTTTGCCGTCCGCCGGGAACGAGATCGCCGCCGTTATTTTCCAGTCTGCCGGATGTCCAAAAAGTCTGCGCCGCTCGGAGAGAAAGTAATTCGGATCCATCTCCTCTTCCGTTCCTGTTTCGCTTCATTTTTTGCCCCGCATACGCGCGCGGGATCGTTTTCAAGAGCGTGGGCGAGGCGGTCCGCGCGCGCGAGAGCGCGCCCACGCGTGACGCGAAACCCCTCGTGGAACAACGCCTACTACCCTCTCGAGCGTGGACGCGTGTCGCGCGATTAACCGTTCACCCTTGTCACGACGGCTGACGCGGACGTATGACGTCGTGTAAATTTAGAATCACCGACAATGAGAGAGAGAGAGGCTGTCTCGCCGCGATTCAGTCGGCCTCCTCAATGGGCCGAGGCGGAGTCGCGGGTACGAAGAAAAAATAAAGCAGCGGGAACTCGATCGATCGAGCGAAAACACTACTTAATTGAAATCGACGATCCGCGGCCGAGCAATTCCCAAGATTTTTCCCCCATCACACGATTGTTTGCGTTCCCTTGATCAAACTTCTTCTTCTTCATCTTCTTCTCCGTCCTCCTCGTCCCTTTATTGCTCGCGCGTGTGAAACCGGGGGAAATACCATCGCGTCTTCTCGCGGGCAACAAGAAAACGTTACACGAAACAGAGAAAAAGCGCATGGGGAGCGGGAGAACGCGAATCGAGCGGTAAAAAGCTGATCGGACATCGCTGCGTATTACGGCTCGCATGGTTACACATAAATTCTCTGTTCTTACGAGCGGGCCGGGCTGAAATTCCCGATGAACGCCGGGGTCTTTCGCTCGAACGACCCAGTTTTGCGAACTACGTAGATAGCGTTGGCCGCAACTTCGTGACTATTTCTCTCTAAATTATATCTTGACGACCGGCGATAAGATGATTAAATTAATACATTTTTCAATTTCGTCCAGATCTTCGTGTGACAATTTTAAAGTTGTACGAGCCGGAGGTTCTCTGCCAAAAGTTTAAGATACGTAATAAAATGCTGCGTCTAATATTTGAAGCAATGAGTTTTTAGAAAAAATAATAATTACATAGGAGTGCAATTTATATAATTGTTCGACCTGTATTTTTGGTCATAAGGAATTTTAATGCATGATTTTTAATATTCTAATACAGAGTTTTGGCATTTTTTATTGGACTGATTGAAATTATATGATATACATTTGTGTAAATATATTTATTTAAATAGAATTTGCTGCAAATTGTTTTTAATTTTTGGTCAAGTAATTTCTACATTTCATGACGATCATGAAAGTCTCTCTGGAATACTTTTTATTATGTCTTGAATAATATTCTTAAAGTTTTATATCATGTATTAAAAATTAAATCAAATTACAAAATTCTTTGCTCCTTCATTGTTGCATTCATATTTTTTTATGAATGAAATAAAAATTCTGTCATTCGACATGAAAATTCAAGATGTAACAACTTTTTTAAGGATCGTAGAATTTTTAAAATTTTGTACAGTCTTTTATTAATGGAATATCTAAAAACTGTTGAAATTTCTATTTTTTTTATATTAATTTTTATATTATTTTTTATATTACTTTACTATTGTTTTTATGTATGGGTTCATACAACTTTAATGAAAATTGATATTGATTAAAATTTGACTTAATCCTAAAAAAATTGGAATTAGTTGCATAAATGAGACTCCTTCGTATTAATCCTCATCAACATTAGTTTAGATATAATTACGTTTAGATACCTATTTACTAGATTTTATTATTATTACTATATTTATTACTTTATTATATTTACTATATTTTATTATAATATAAAAGTTGCATTTACTAAATTAATTGAAAATCTATTGTTATAAACATTGCATTTCATCACATACAATATTGAATTCTTTTAATTAATGATAAACAGTAATAATTAAACCTAATAATAAATAATAATAAAAAGACACATTTAATTCTTTAATTAGTGACATTGCTGTCTCTATTCATTCATTTTTTGTTCAAATTCAAGTACTTCTAGGAGTACTGTCTTTATTTTTGGAAATATCTATGGGACAGTATTTCTAAAAATTTTTGTACTAATAATGCTACGTTATTTTTGGTACAATTTTATATCATCTATAATTTTGCATACTTTTTATTGTATATTTTAAATAATATCTCCGAAATTGACATTACTTAAACTTTCAAAAATTCTTAAGTCATGTATTAAAAATTATACAAAATTCTCTCAGTGTTGCATTCATATTTTTTTTACGAATGAAGTCAAAATTCTGTCATTCAACATATGAATTCAAGATGTAATAATTTCTTTAATAGGCGAACCCATTAAAAGAATTATTAGGAATTCTATCAACTAATCTAATCCACAAATTCTATCAATTAATGTAATGTACAAATCGTACCAATTAATATGACGTAAAAATTGTATCAATTAATGTCATGTACAAACTGTACCAATTAACGTAATTTGAAAATTCCACTAACTAATATAATGCAAAAATTCCATTTATTAATGTAATGTAAAAAGTGCACCAATTAATATAATGTAAAAATTGCATAAATTAATATAATATAAACATTCTACTAACTAACATAATGTAAAAACTCTGTCATTCGACAAATGAATTCAAGATGTAATGACTTCTTTCGACTCGCAAAATTTCAAAAATTTCGTGCAAATCTTTTACAAATACAATATCTGACAACTTTTAAAATTTAAGTGCTTTGATATCGTTTTCATATAAGGATCCAACAACCTTAATCCCATGACCCTCGCTCGAGAAACCGCTTGAAATATTTCCATCGGAACTGGTCGTACACATTAGCAATGCCGTTTGGTATGTGCTTAACGGACCATTTAATGTGCAACTAAATTAGTATTTCACGACCGGCGTTAAATCTTTTAATGTCCGCGATAATATTGGTAGCCCGTGTACCTTGAAACCGAGCATTGGTCGCAATAAACACGATAGCAATTCTCGTTATATCGACATAAAAGAAAAAAAGAAAAAATCGTCCCCTTACCTGTATCTTAAGATTATCAGTCTTGACGTAATTCAGGGCCCGGCCTATGTTCAATCTGAACGTCTCGTCCGGCGAGGCGTGCTCCTCCCGCGGCTTGAAGCAGTTCGAACATAGCTCCTTCTTCCATGCGTTCTGCACGAAACGGTTGCATTGCGTGGACATCGTTGCGTTCACTGCAGCGACAGCGAAAGTCCCGTTACATCATCATTCTGTAAAGGAAACGGGTGAAATAGTAATCGTACGACTCTCGGCCACGAGCTCCGCGGCTCCGCGTTCCGTTCCTCGTACGTCGCGCTCGCTACGGTCCCCAGGAGGGACGTAACTCGAAATATACAGGGTGTCGCCGGGTGCTAACCCCGGGCACGGTTTAAGATCCGAGCTACCAGAACTTGCCCCGTACGCTTTAATTAGCAAGTGAACTTTCGCGCTCGCGCGGGAACGAATGACTGCGCCTTAGCTTTAATACAATGAGACGGATAATTAAAGTAGTTTAGACGAAGTTCGGGGATTCGATTATATTTAAACGACGCTCGGTAGAATCGCTAGTGTGACCCGGAAGTCGACGAGGAAGGCGAAAACGCGTTGCACCTCGGGATAAGAAAATAATTAAGAGCGTCGGACTGTTGACGGTTGAAAAATGCCGCGACCCGGCGGTACCTGGGAAAGTTTAATGAAGGGCGCTATAAATTGGCCGGCGCAGCTATGGTTTATTGTTGTAACAAACTTTGATCAGGGAACGAGTTGAATAAATAAATTATCCGGTCCTGGCCGGGCGGGACGCGCGCCCGGAGTGACTTTAATCCTGAATATTCCACGAGCTTCTTACACGCGATGCCTCGTTTCACAAAAGATACAGCCTCGCCTCTCGTTAACAACCCCCCACCGACCCCCGTCCCCGGCCCGCTCATTTTTCACGGCGCTCTCGTTTTTCCACTGGAACGTCGTTCGTTTAAAATATCACCCGACCACCGCCGGGGCTCAAATGTCACAAGTTCCGTAACGAAGGGAACGGTATCTCTCGCAATTTCCCGCGAATAAAAATCATAACTCGGACTTTGTTAATGCCGAGAGTCCTCGGATCACCATAATACGGCTAGGGGAAGTTCTCCGCGGCGAGGGACAATCTACATTTTCAGCGGAGTGGAAGTTCGGGTTCGCTCTTGAAAAATTTTCAAAGCGATAGTCGCCGAGAGGAATTTGTTCAGTCCGAAAGGATCGGTTTTACATTCGCGGGATATCTCCAGCCCGGGACCCGATTTTTATGATTTTATTCCGCCCGGCGAACTTCGCCCTGGAAACTTTTCTCGCCGGTTCGTCTTTAGACTCGCGGAGAGACTGAGAGAAGCGTAGAAGCGCTGATTCGACGCAGATAGATTGTTTGACAAGCGTCAATGAGAGCAAGGTGGCATTTCTTAGATAACTGTGTTTGCTTCCTACTGCGCGATACGAGTCGCATTAGTTGGTAGCGGTGTATATGGGTATTGGCAAGGTTAATCCGAGCGAGAGTATGCTTTCCTGTCGACAGCGGCCACCGTGAACGTGAACGCAATCGGGACAATTGACCCGAGCTGATCGCTCGACTGAATAATTGCCCCCGCTTCCGGTCCCACTTTTATCCGGCCGCGGCTACGTATCCCATTGACCGACCCTCGACATTAGCCGGCGATACCTACACCTCCGTTCATAAATCTTACGACACTTTGAAGTATCCATTAAAGAGTCTGATAACTATTATATGAGAAACTATTTCACTTAAAAAATGATACATCATCTGTCCGATAATAATAGCAGTCAGCGATACCTACACCTTCGTTTATAAATGTTAGGACACTTCGAAGTATCTATCAAAGAATCTGATAACTATTTCATGAGAAACTATTTCACTTAAAAAATAATATTCCCTCTGCCGTATAATAATAGCAACCAGGGATAGGTGCACCTCCGTTCATAAATCTTAGGATACTTTGAAGTATCTATCAAAGAATCTGACAACTATTCTACGAGAAACTATTTCACTTAAAAATGATATATCATCTATCCTATAATGATAGCAGCAAGTGAATATTTAAATGGGAATTATTGGCAAATGCAGATGTAAATTATTTTGTAGTTCAACATTGGAAAGCCTTCAATCAAAATCAATTTTTAATGATATCTGTCAGTTGTTTTGACAAACCTTTCAATTTTTAGGTTTATGTAATTATTACGAATTATAACTATTTTTCTCATTTAATTTGCTGATCAAAATCAATCGTTTTATTTCATTGTCAGTTGAATATCAACCCAAAATATAGAAATAAGATGAAAAGAAGAGTTTTCAAGCAAAGATCGGATTGCATTTTCTGATGCACCAAAAGAAAAACGAAAAATTGCAAAATAATTATAATAATTATGTTTATTGCAAAACAACTTAAGTGCAATCAATGGATAACAAGAATTTAAAAACGTGCTTCTGCAAATAATTGTCAAGGTGAATCTTATGCTAATGTTAGCTCTTTGAAAAAACAAAACTCTAGACATAAATATGAAGATTATGAAGAAAAACTTGAAAAACCTAACTACATTCCTCTTAACAGAAGACGCACCATGAGATCAACCTATTTACAAGTTTAAAATGCAGAGACAAAATTATTGAAAAACCCAGAAATTATCTGAACACTAAAAATAAAAATTAGTAGTAATATTTTTGATTCATTGTTTAATTTAATCTAGTCTTTTGATACTAAATATTCTATATTTATTTTCTTTTATTACTATTATTACGTGACAAATTAAATCCATCACTGCTATTATTATATATTATTATAGGACAGAGGGAGTGTAATAAGTCATTTAATAAATCATCCAACTATTGATGCAATAAATCATAGAACACACCAAATAATAAATCAATAATAATAATATCAATAAAACCGTATATAGAATATCACAAATTTTTATATAATTCCTTATAACATTTAGTTTTCTGATAATGAATGTTGCGTTCTATTTTTTGTTACTATTATTATAGGACAAATTAAATTCATCACCTGCTATTATTATTGTGAGCTAGAGGGAATGTAATAAATCATATAACAAATCATCCAACTACTGATGCAATAAATCATAGAACAGATGAAATACTAAATTAATATTGATTTCAATAAAATCGTACATAGAATATCAAATTTTCATATAATCTAATTTTGTGATAATAAATGTTGCGCTCTACATTTCTCTTTTTTGCTGCTATTATTATAAGACAAATTAAATTCATCAACTGCTACT
>SMSR01014216.1:0-10400 GCA_019453355.1 Ceratina japonica
AACCCATAACGAAAAGTTGTTGATTATAAACGGTGGGACGTGTCTACGAAGCACAACTTTCGCCAACTATAATGCACGATTTCAACATCGGGAACAATCGCACCTGTGGAACCTTGAGGTAAATTGTTCACCTTTGCCATAGGTAACTGGCGTTATTCGATTCGCGTTGAATATTGCATTCTCCCGAGTATAGTTAACCGCGTCTCTGGTAGTTTCGATGCATCGCAAGAGATACCCTGACCAGAAGTCCTGGGACGGGCCGAAACTCGCTTCGCGATTCTTGAGAGTTTAATCGATTTTCGTCTATCTAGAGTTTTTGATAGCGCCCGGAACACCTTGGGAACGCGTTCAGAAAGTTTCCGAATCGCTTATGCACCGCTTGGGAAAGTCATTGATAAAGTTGAAAATGAAATCGTCTCATCTCGAGACAAAAGTTTCGTCTCTCGCGAAATTCCGAGCAGTAAATTTCCCCGAATCTCGTTCGATCACTCTTTCAAAGGGTTGTTCCCCGAGCGTCGCGCGGCTGCCAGAGAGAAGTAACAGTCGTTCCTCTTCATAAAGAACAGTACTGTAATGGGAGTTGAAGAAAAACGAAAAACCGCGGCCGCGAAGGACACTCGAGGCGCAGGTGCGCCAAGTTCCTGCGGGAATGGAATGAGACCAGGACTCGAAATACGTATTTGACAATGGAGAGAAAGGGGAGATAAACGTGTTGCGAGTCCGCGAGCCGAACGTTTCGACGTCGGCGTCGGCGTTCCGCTCTGCCCGGGGCAGAAGCGCGTTCCAGTAGTACGAGCGTACCATATGTCAGACGCATCGCTACTCCGCGCGACTCGTCATTAAATTTTATCACCATTAAATATTGATAAACCACGCGCGTGTAAATCTGGCAAAAAATTTACAACGTCCGGGCGTCATTATTTGATGTTAAATAAATGTTTCATTGGACGTGGCACAATGTGTTCGGCGTGATATACGCTTGAGGAGGCGCGCGTTATATTTCTCATTAACATTTGCCGACGGAAAAAACGAGCAGGAAATACTCCCACGCGAGGCAATATCGTGGAAACCGATATTCGTATATAGCAGGGAATAAAGTATCTGAAACATTTGTTTCATTCGCCGATTTATTGCGGATATTTCGCATACTCTCTGACTAAAGTAAAGCGTTGCTTCCGCAATTTATAGCGAGTCGCACGCTGCGCTGTTTCCGCCTTTCTATGCACGTGAAACCTCTAATTGCCGTGGCAGGTGCTGCTCGAGGACACGGTCTTAATGAAAATTTACCTCGTCTACATACAATATCTTTCTCCCAACGAGCCCACCTGCATTTAACGCTTTGTTCCTACTTAATCATTTCCGCGTGACCTCTAAATATTATATTTATACATAAATTCTAAGATTTCGAAGCACGAGCGAAAAATTCAATTCGTTTTGCATTAATGCTGTTAAATAGTTAGACCGCAGGATTGTTTAAAAGATTTGTAACGGAGCTTCGTGCAAACATACCGACTTAACACAATTTTAAATCTAACTACGGGAGTACGTGTCGTGGATTTCCAGTAGCTCTAACTCGATTCCTTGAAATTGGAGTGAAAACTGAAGGTTTGTGGTGATTAGCAAGGAATCGAAAGAAATCAAATTATTTGCCTCTCCTTGATTGAGAGCTGTTCCTCGAAACGTGATTGTTCCGAGATCTCCAGGACTGATTAAGTTTCATGATTGACAAAGAGTAGATTATTTAATAGCTTACCTCTTGTTTTCTTCTTTTATTCCGTGTTGTATAAAAATTGAGAAACTCGAATTCTCCCATGGGAGACGGCGTATTTTTAAAAACGCTATTCCCAAACATTTTCAAAAGTCGAGTTATATTCGATGAGGAATATTTTTATACGCGACGCACACACGATACGTCGTCTAAATTGTATTACCATTTCTCGAGCTCCCAGTGGGAATAAAAATGTTCGTTCGCGCGACTGTGTTAGGAAAACAGGGGAAATCCGTGATCTCTGACTCCGTCTACATTGATTAACGGTGACGCGACGAATTTAATAATTCCCCTTCGTAGCCGGGCTTAATTAACGGGAGAACCGAGTAGCAATAGAATTTATGAATAAATTTTTCGTTATCGCGAGCGACCGGCCTTTATCGGCGAGGAACATAAAAATTGAGCAGGGAAACGAGTTCAATTGGCCGGATCGAAACGTCGTAAGACGTAATTAGCCGTGAACGAGGTATCGGAGTTCAAATAATCGTAGTAGCAATTTTTGAAACGTTATCGCGGAACGTTTTATATCCCGATAAAAATATTGTGCCTCCCGTCGACCTCTTTTTCTCATTTCGTCCAATAAGTACGTCAAGCAGCAATATCTTTGCAATTAAAGCGCAGTTAAATAGTTTACAGTCGGAGGCCAAACCGAGCAGAACAAACAGCAAAATAGCTCGTTCGAGTTTAAGCTGGTTTTTGTTTCATTTCCTCTTTCCCTACTTTTAGCCTCCCCTTCCCCGCGCGAACCGGGTCGAATTTTAATTTCCCAAAAGGTTTGAAGCCTGCACGATAACCGCACTTCCTTTCCAGTTGACAAATATTGCTTTTCACAGACTTTAGTTCGGGAATAATTTATTTCCCCGTAACCACGATTTTTCCTTATTCAATACTTTTCCTGCGAGATTGTTATACGGCCGATCCGGATTGATTCTGTAAAACAATTTACGATGAACACGCAGCTGATCTCGATGAAAAATATTGCATTCACGTTGCAATCCTTTTTTCCATCTGCTTGTTTGTTACGTCGTCAAAGTATCGTTTCAGGCAATTTCCACTGTAATCCCGTTTCATTTGAAATTTAATCTCCTCGGTAATAAAGGAACACAAATGTATTTCGCGATCGGAGACGATGAAACCGACACGTTCCGTCCAGCGTCAACTCCGATCACCGTATATTAATAACAATCCGTATATTAATAACGCGTCTTTCGTATAAAAGTCGATCTTACTTTGACGAGCGGGAGATCCGTATCGGCGCGAGAGGCATGAATATTTTGCATAAATTTCGTCGGTTTGCATTTATAAAATCGAGATAGAGAGAGAGAGAGACTTTGCCAGGGGTAGTACATATCATTCCAGTGAAATTCAATTTGTATCTCGGAATTGAAACGTCGCGCGGAGATGTTATCAAGTTGAACCGTTATCGTTTTCAATTTCAGGCGGGCGCGATGTTGAAAAAGCCGGGGACGAGGCCGGCCGCTGGAGGAGCTCCAAAGAATCTGAAGACTATCGTTCGAATCTCGCGTAAACCAACATTCATCAACGATCCGCTCGGCGGGCTCCATTATGCCGCGAAAACGGCTGCCCGGGAACCACTTAACAACAGAGCCAGGGAGCTGCTTCTATCGGCATCTGCACCGCGTGCTCCTCAATATCCGTTAGCAAACTAGACCAAACTCCAACGCTTCCGTTCTTCAATGGCTCGCCAGGATCTTCCGATGAACCACGCCGACGGCGGCGTCGACGAAGAGGTGGTAGAGGGTGACGAGGAACCGCGCGGCAGGCCGCGGTAACGAAACAATTCGGAAGACTCGGAGAGGAGATCCCGGGGGAAAAAAAAAAAGGGAATCGAACGGGACGGGGACGGGAGAGTCGGCGAACCTGTCGGGCCTGTCGAAGGTCCTCGTCGACACCGGCCAGAACCGCACCGGCCCGTACAACGACGACGGCGAGCACGAGCTGGAGCAGGTGCTCCTCCTTGCGACGAAGGCGACCGTGATGGGGTTCATAATCATCTGCGCGCTGTTCGGCAACCTGCTGGTGATCGTGTCCGTGATGCGGCACAGGAAGCTCCGCGTAATTACCAATTACTTCGTGGTCTCGTTGGCGTTGGCGGACATGCTGGTAGCAATATTCGCGATGACGTTCAACGCTTCGGTCGAGCTCTCCGGTCGATGGCTGTTCGGCTATTTCATGTGCGACGTTTGGAACTCGTTAGACGTGTTCTTCAGCACCGTGTCCATACTCCACCTGTGCTGCATCAGCGTCGACCGTTATTACGCGATCGTCCAGCCGTTAGACTACCCACTGATCATGACCAACCTACGGCTGAGCACCACGCTGAGCGTGGTCTGGTGCTCGCCGACGGTGATGAGCTTTCTACCGATATTCGCCGGATGGTACACCACCGAGGAGCACCTAGAATTTCGCAGGAACTATCCGGACGTGTGCGTGTTCCAAGTGAACAAACTCTACGCCGTGATCAGCTCCAGTGTCAGTTTCTGGGTGCCGGGGATCATCATGATAGCCATGTACTACAAGATCTACCGGGAGGCCGATCGTCAAGAACGCATGCTCTACCGGTGAGTACAATTATTAAAAATTTTCATACGGAATTATATAGGACTACAAATTTTTAGCTGAAATTAATGCGTAAAAGCTGGCGTCGTTATTAGTTGTTTCTCGGTCGTCTTAATGGCGGGATTATGGACGATGACAGATAGGATACAATACATCATCAATGAGATTCGATCGCAATTTGGAATAGGCTCCATCAGGTTCCATGAATAACCCGCTAAGTACCGTCCGTCATCTCATTAACTATTTGGACCGCAATTATATGGAAAGCTGCAAGTCGTATCGAGATTTCAACGGCGTTCGATATATATACTATATTCTTTCGGCTCCTTTTCGCGAGAGCTTAAACAAGGTCCCGATATGCGGGCAAATATATATTTAATTATTTCGTTTCGAACGGGGGAAAACTGATGGGAGGTTCCAATTAAAAATGATTCGGGAGTATGGTCGGCGCATATTTTTTGGCCCCGACGGGATGCGGGCTCGTTCACGCGTGCACGTGTCTCGCGCTTTTTAACGAACGATTCTGTCGCGGAGCTGCGAGACGAGCAAAAAGGGAAAAATCGTAATTAACTGCGAGAACCGAGTAATTACCGGGACGTTCACTTCGCGAGACGTTCTGTGCATTCAGCTGGCGTCGTTGCAACAATTCGCAGTTCCATTTGCTCCGTTGGACTCGAGTAAGAGACGAGAAAGAAAAAAGAGGAAATGCAGGAAAATGAGACCGTACATTTTCTAGCATTTTCCTAGCCGTTTTTTTTTTATTTTTATTGTTTAAACGAATGGAAGTTAATGAGCCATTTAACACGGCTTCGACGGTCACTTAGGAAAGTCCAGACACAATCAGTTCGACGGATCAATTCCTAAAGCAAGAATGTTTCGCTTAGGATAATTTGTAATCTGTAAGAACGTGTTCCATTTTTTCTCGATTCCTCGTTCGGAGTAATTACATCGGGTGGATTTAGGCTCTCAGGTTTTCGCCAAGGATCATTTCGGAGATTTATGTCTCGCTGTTCGGTGTAATCGTTCTACCAACGAAAGCGCCATTACCATCGCGTAAAAGATGAGAAGTTTCGGTCGGAAACCGGAATGAGGAGCGAGGAGAGACTAGGTCGTGATTATGAATCGATTCCAGGATTCGAACAGCCAAGGTGAATGCTTTCTGCGGGTCTTCGCGTATAACATATTTGCTACACATTTGATATCATTCTTCGTACTAATATTTTTAAGAAATCAAATTAGTGACCGATCAAGTATGTCAAGGAAAAATCTAATTAAAAACACATCGATATTCCGATCACAAAACTCTACAAACATTGATTAAGGCCGTCACTCGTTTTCCTTCGATATTTTTGAAAGATCTTTCATTTCCTTAGGTGCGTCTCATGTTCACTTTAGAGATATTGCATTATCTTCGGAGGAAAAAATTGAAAAACTCATTCGGGGACTCCTGAGGTTTTTTCGAACGCACGGGAACATCTTTATACTGCCTCTAAGAGATCATTGATATTCTCTTACATTTCCTAGGTGACTCCCTTAACGTGGACGTAGTGTTTTCTACTGCAGTGTCTCCATAGATAAAAGGACTCGGTTTTGTTCAAGAATTCACGTCCCACTTGCATTTGTTACGGATGCCTCCGTCGCAATATTTTCCTCTCTTCCACGGCTGTTTTACTCGTGTCATTTTATCATACACGACATGATATGGCTTTAAATTGAAACTAAAGATTTTAAAACAATAATAGAAGCAACTTAGATTTGATTTATTCTATTTCGTCGCTATTAGTACTTTAATCTATATAATAAATGACTTTAATCTCGTTTAGCCAATTTGTCAGAGAGTATAATTCAGGCGATGTTAGTAATTACAAGCAGTGAGCGAGCGGACAGCTCCGTAACTTCGGTACGATTGCAGGATACAGTGTTTCACGAAAATTCGAGGCGTCACGTCTCCGGTTACGTATCGACTTGCATTTTCGGACTCTAAGCCTTCGATACTGGCTCGTAACTCTCTGGGGGAAAGTCCGTTTCCTCGTGGCGGAAATTGATAGCAGGAGGCGAAGTTTGAGAGACAATATGACGGTTTTATAGGGCGGTAAACGTTAATGGACCGTGATACGATCCGTGCTGAATTCAGGATGCGAACGAATTATAATAAAAGCGAATGATTTGATTTGTCCGCATCAATAATTGTTTTTGGTAACAGGATTTTTAATCGGTTAATCCTTTAACCGTAACGCTTTTAATAGAACGTTTCACCGAGCCCGTGACCACCGGTTTGGACAGTGGCTAATAAAATCTGACACACGGGGAATTAAATCCCGTTACAACGGCGACCGCGCTCGGTTTACCATGTGTGAAAGCTATAAAATCAATAGCATCGGCTCTCAAAGCTTCTGCCAACGTGACGTGCGTACAGAGTAATCCGGGAAGAATTTTTAATACCATTCCACCCGCGCAGCGTTTTTCCCCCGCGAACAATCGAACATTAACAGAGATTTTTCCAATCAAATAAAAGTTAAAGCGCGAACCGAGCCGCGTAGGTTNATGTAATGGCAAGGATGACGTCCAAACCTAATAGACTCAGTCATTTATTTGACATCTTTAACGATTCCGTTCCTGTCATAAGACGTAAGCTACGTGATCATTTCTTGTCGTTATAATTTTATTGCTCAAATCATTATCTTTTGTACTTTAAAGGGTTTCCTAACCCGTTTAATAAATAAGTAAATAAATTCAGCTTAGGTTTAGAGAGTTTGGAATTCTTTGGAGTTGCAGCTAACAGCGATCTCATTAGCAAGTTTTGTTTTTCTATTAACCAATTTATATGCGAACGTTCTATAGTTCGTGTTGAATTCGAGGGACGAAATCAGGTCTGGTTAATCCTTCATTGTGGATGTAAATTAGAACAGGAACGGCTCGATCTTCGGTGGAGTACTCGAAATCCTGTTTACGGCCTGCATCGAGAATTAATTTTCAACGAAAGTTGAGAATTTGTGGCCAGGACACCGTTCGTTAACATTCATAAAAAAGTTGGTACGGCCGCGAGGAAACTTTTGATGACCCTCCATGCATTTCGGCCGCAACACGTTATTGTAGCACAGTTTCTCCTAGCCACGGTGGAAAGTAATTACCGTCCGTTTCGCGGCAATTACTGACAATTTTTTGCCGGATTTCAATATTTTTTAGAGATCAATTACTGTATCCAGTTAAATCGTGAAGCGCTCATTCATTTTCTATAAAAATTATTTTCGCGAACGTCACAACTATTTCTGCTTTCACCGCGCAACGCTGAAAATGTATGTACGTTTTTCTTGGACGTCCTACGTTTTGATTACATCCATTCTATACCGGTTTGAAAGTATTGGATTCGCGCAGAGGCTGAAAAAAGCGAGAAAACCGCAGGCAGGCTTTACAGCGCGATGAATAACGCGCCCGCGAGTCTGCACGTTGAATCCGCAGTTAGGGTACGACTGTTTTTTCCGTGTACAGATCCTGCATCTTCATATCCGCGTAAACAGTGAATCTATACCGGGGAAATAGGAAAATATTAGTTCCCCTTTGGGTAAATCAGTGAAACAAAGATCTAGCTTTCAGTTGGTGCATTATTTTACGATCTAATATGAATTACTTTATCGTGGAATCGAGATCTATTTCGGAAGAAATAAAAAATAGTCTTGTAGTTTAACATAATGGACGAAGTCGTATAAAAGAAGAGAAATAAGTACTATGAACGGAATTTGAAGGAGCATAAAAATTTGATAAACACTAAACTTTAAATTCCTCTGAATAACATTCGATCGCGTGTCGGGGTGACTTAATAAACTGCGGCAATACGTGAGTCACGAGTTCAAGGCGCAAAACTTGAGCATCGATCTCTCTTAAGTAAAAGGGAAAGAAAGGCGAATAATAATCAGTCGACGAGGACAGTTCTCTTGGTTCTATTAAAAAAAGAGAGGCGCGAGGAGACCCGGTCAGATGAAATCGAATTCCAGCCCCCTGCCCTATTTCAAGCATCGCGTGACACATTCAATTCGTTTGGAACGAGATTTAAAAAAATTGCCACGGCCCGTCGCCCGATTTTACCCTCAAACCGACGTCGCAGTTTCCCGTATTATGCGCCCTTTTTTGCACGGTCCCAATTATCCGTCGGATCTTCATCACGTTTTTCCAATAATGCCGTAGAAAAAGAATCATTAAGCAATAAAATAGAAAGTAGTTGTCGCTCGTATCCTGTCTCGTTGGAAGGAATTCGAAACAGTCCCTTAAAGGCTGATTCCAGCAAATTGCCGGAAAGTGCCTGACCGAGTGAAAGCTTGCGAAATCAGGACCATAGTTAGTAATACTAACTAAGTATAGAGTGTAAGGAAAAGCGTGTAAAAGCAGAAGTCCACAAAGGTCCCAGCCCGCCTACTATTTGGGGTCCCTGTGGGGTCAGGCATCATTTGTCAATTTGCCGAATAGTGGGAATCGTCCTTAACGCAGCGAAACGAAACCGGGATATTTATTCAGATGTATTCAATTTCCTCCTGAGAATTTGCCTGCTCAAGCTAAACGTGCACTTCATTGTTCGGTGTCGAACAGAAATTTGAAACGGTGCAGGAAAATTGCTCTTTTCCCAGTCGTCGAGAGGTAAACGCGGCTCCCGTTAGCTTCCATTGTTTTCCTTACAGTTTTAGAGACGAACAATGAAAATCTTGTTTCCCGGCCGTGTAATCGCGTTTCGTCGCCGAAGGAACCGTGTGCGAAAACAATGTNTTAGCAAGTTTTGTTTTTCTATTAACCAATTTATATGCGAACGTTCTATAGTTCGTGTTGAATTCGAGGGACGAAATCAGGTCTGGTTAATCCTTCATTGTGGATGTAAATTAGAACAGGAACGGCTCGATCTTCGGTGGAGTACTCGAAATCCTGTTTACGGCCTGCATCGAGAATTAATTTTCAACGAAAGTTGAGAATTTGTGGCCAGGACACCGTTCGTTAACATTCATAAAAAAGTTGGTACGGCCGCGAGGAAACTTTTGATGACCCTCCATGCATTTCGGCCGCAACACGTTATTGTAGCACAGTTTCTCCTAGCCACGGTGGAAAGTAATTACCGTCCGTTTCGCGGCAATTACTGACAATTTTTTGCCGGATTTCAATATTTTTTAGAGATCAATTACTGTATCCAGTTAAATCGTGAAGCGCTCATTCATTTTCTATAAAAATTATTTTCGCGAACGTCACAACTATTTCTGCTTTCACCGCGCAACGCTGAAAATGTATGTACGTTTTTCTTGGACGTCCTACGTTTTGATTACATCCATTCTATACCGGTTTGAAAGTATTGGATTCGCGCAGAGGCTGAAAAAAGCGAGAAAACCGCAGGCAGGCTTTACAGCGCGATGAATAACGCGCCCGCGAGTCTGCACGTTGAATCCGCAGTTAGGGTACGACTGTTTTTTCCGTGTACAGATCCTGCATCTTCATATCCGCGTAAACAGTGAATCTATACCGGGGAAATAGGAAAATATTAGTTCCCCTTTGGGTAAATCAGTGAAACAAAGATCTAGCTTTCAGTTGGTGCATTATTTTACGATCTAATATGAATTACTTTATCGTGGAATCGAGATCTATTTCGGAAGAAATAAAAAATAGTCTTGTAGTTTAACATAATGGACGAAGTCGTATAAAAGAAGAGAAATAAGTACTATGAACGGAATTTGAAGGAGCATAAAAATTTGATAAACACTAAACTTTAAATTCCTCTGAATAACATTCGATCGCGTGTCGGGGTGACTTAATAAACTGCGGCAATACGTGAGTCACGAGTTCAAGGCGCAAAACTTGAGCATCGATCTCTCTTAAGTAAAAGGGAAAGAAAGGCGAATAATAATCAGTCGACGAGGACAGTTCTCTTGGTTCTATTAAAAAAAGAGAGGCGCGAGGAGACCCGGTCAGATGAAATCGAATTCCAGCCCCCTGCCCTATTTCAAGCATCGCGTGACACATTCAATTCGTTTGGAACGAGATTTAAAAAAATTGCCACGGCCCGTCGCCCGATTTTACCCTC
>SMSR01014218.1:0-13468 GCA_019453355.1 Ceratina japonica
AAAGCGAATGGGCAGAAATCTGTGCTTGGAATATCGGTAACATTTGATAAGACTATAATTATTATAAAAAATATAGATTACGTTAGAGTAAATAAAAAAAGGAAGCAGATTAGGAGAAAAAAGTATTTTTGGCTTTGGATGCCCAAAGTCCGTCCTGTGTTACGCGAATGGGCAAAAATCTGTGCTTGAATTATCGGTAACATTTGATAAGATTATAATTGTTATAAAAAATTTAGATCGCATTAGACTAAATAAAAAAAGGAAGCGAGTTAGGAGAAAAAAGTATTTTTGGCTTTGGACGCCCAACGTCCATCCTGCATACATTTGATAAGATTGTAATTATTATAAAAAATATAGATCGCATTAGAGTAAATGAAAAAAAGGAAGCAGGTTAGGAGAGAAAAGTATTTTGGGAATTTGAAACGGCATAATTGTTTGATGGCCACGTGTGGCAAAGGACGATCATAAACTCATCAATTTTGGACGTCGAGGAAGTTAAAACGTTCTTGCCCGCGCGAATTTGCATCGTAATTAATTACGTCGTTGGGGCCGTGTGTAATATTTTACCATTGATAAAAGCGGCATTGCGCAAACTTGTAGCGTAATCGATACGAAAAGTCAACTTATTACACCGTCGAAATGGGCAAAGTTTCTGGATTCCATCAGCGAGTAATTATAGAACGACGAAAACTTTCGCCAACCATAATCTAACATAATTTGAATTTCCGTGTTTTCGTAAAAAAAAACCGATTAAAAACCGGGATTTATGGGAAACGGACGGAAGAGAGGACAGTCGAGCTTTGAAATAGTATTAATGAAGTCGACAAATATTTTGTATTAAATTCCCGATCTGGTTTCCCTTTTTTGTGTCTCATTGGCGGACCGATAAACACAAACCCAATTAATCGCGCGGTATAAAACACAGCGGGACATATATATATATATATCGAGGCAGGAAAATTCTGTACTTAATAAAATGTTCCTCTTGAATTTCCAATTTCATTTTTCCCCTTTTTGCTCCTTTTTGCGGGGATGACCGTGGCGAGACAGGAATTTCATCGACGTCGAAAAAGCGAGTACTGGAAAACGAACTATTCACCGTTCGCGCATTCGGTTTGGTCCATTTCTATCTATTGTTCCATGCGCGGAGCATAAGATATTAAAGATAAAAAAAAAAAAGGAACGGCCGACAGGGAGAGGGAGAGAGATGGAATTAGTCCGTTTCTGCGTTCTCTGTCAATTTAATCTGCGAACGTCCGTTTCACGGATGCGAGAATTAAATAATTGAATAAAGTGACAGAACGGAGGAGAATAATAGGCGCTTTCAGAATTTTTTTATTCAACCGTCATCCGGCAGAATTCTATTGATCCGCTGTTTAAGAATAGGCCCGGCAAAAAGAAGAGGATTCCGCGAATATCGGTCGCTCGGTCCGGCCAGAAAAGCATCGCAGCTTCTCTCTGTGCTCAAATGAGTTCCACAGTCACCACAGAACCGCGCTTTGTACGAATACCACTTTTTTTATTCTCGTTTATAATAAAACATTCGTCGGGTCCCGGGAAAAAATTGTTAGATATGATCTTATACAATCTCATAAGATAAAATGTATAGAACTTGATAAAAAAATTGAGACGATTGAACTTTATAGGGTCATATAAATTCTTATACGCTTTTGTATGCGACAATTGTTTTTTGTGTAACTTTTATGTCTATCGCAAGAACTAAATAAAGTTAATTCATACTAATTTCTTTCTAAATTCGCTGATAAATACGATATTTAACGAATTCAAATTTTTTTATCTAACGTTGGTATTACGACAGAGCACCCGTGTGTAGTAATTACTTATTGTACTAATTATTTTACACCTTGTATGACGAGTTTGCTTTATGTTTAGCGTTGCTTAGTGACAAATATTTATTTACTGTTTAGCGTTGCTTAGAGGCAGACAGTCACTTTCCCCAAAATAACAGAAGTCGAGTCAGTCGGTCGATTGCGTCGTATAAAACAACGTCGTTTACGAAGTCTTATAGCGTCGATATTATTTCATGTATTGAAATATTCATTAAAGTTCTCCTTATACAATTTCTAATTTAATCGGTTGCGCGTTTCCCCTCATTACATCTCTAATAAAATCCCAATCATGTATAAGCATAGGACTCTCACCGCCTGTCCCGCGAGTGATCTACCCAACGTCTTTAAAGATCTGCCGTTTTCAATTATTCTGCTTTTATACCGGGGATTAATAACCGTCTTTCTAAGGTAAATACAGGAACGATGCATAATTAGTTATTGCAGAGAAATTGCGTGCGGCGAGAGCGGCGGGTGACGAATTCAGCGCAGATCAGCTTTGCAGCTTATTAAAAATTAAGCCGCTTAAACGGTCTCCCGGCAAAGGAGCAGCTGCACACGCGGAGAATGAAGAGAGGGCGACGACGACGACGTGTCTCGGCGAGGAACGCGAGAATTATTCGTACTTGCTTGTCCCGCTCTTTTCTCCCCGTCCACCTTTTTTCGCCGCTCCTCTCTCTTTTTTCCCGCCCATTTATCCGCGGCACCCCCGTCGATATTGACATTTTCCTGCGGCGAAGCGTTTTCTTTTTCCACCCTAACCGGCGACGCGACGTTAATCCGCGCGCAATCGAGCAAATTCAAAGGAGGAACTGCGAGTCGAATGCTCCGGCTCCCAGTTACGTTTTGCATATTTACAGGCTGCGGGTCATTTTACTCGCGGTACCGACGAACCCTTTCACCGTCCTCGACACGCTCGTGACGTTTCTGTTTTCTAATTTAATGCTCGCGACTTCGTCTGTCAACTTCGTCGTCGTGAAATATTTTTCACGCTTCCACTAGTAGATTAAAATAATTATCAAAACGATTTGATCATATTCAGTCCGGTACCCAACCTCGTTAAATAAATTGCCTTCACCCGTTTTATGAATAACAGAGAAGATAATTATTATTAATCGACTGGCGCGTTCGTCTCGTTTCTGACGACTCCGTCTTAACGCTTCAAGTGGAAGCGAGAAGCGAGGCGACTATCTCGTTCCATGGCTTTACGTCCTCTCCATTCCGCTTAGGGAACAAGGAAGTTCGGTGGATAGCGAGTGACTGGTCCGGGATACGCGCGCGCGGGAGGGAAACTTCATAACTCTTATCCGGAGCAGCGTCATAATACTTCCAACTGTTTAAGAAGCGGCGCGCTCGCTAGGCCGGGCGAAACTTCCCGACAAGATTTCGAGTTACTCGCGAGTCAATTACCCTCCTAGCTCGTAGAACCGAGATACTAACTTCGCTTGATAACCGCGGCTAAAATCGTTCTTTCAATTCGTCGAAGACCATACATTGTTAAGAATATCATTAGATTTAATGCACTTTTCATGGAAAAAAAAAAAAATTAAATTTAAGTTTCTCGTACATTAAATACGTATCAATGCAAATTTAGTATGGATTTAATGAATTTTTGAGAAAATTTAATGCACTTTGAAAAAAGTTATTGAATTTTAAAGAAAATTTAATGTAGTGTTCATAAAATTATTGTTCAATGAATATTTGATAAAATCTTTCATTAAATTTAATAAAAAATTCATGAATATTGCTTCATGTATTTTTTACACTGTTAAAAGTATCATTAAATTTAATGCACTTTTCATGGAAAAAAATACATTAAATCTAAGTTTGTCGTACATTAAATACGTATCAATGCAAATTTACTATAAATTTAATGAATTTTGTAGAAAATTTAATTAACTTTGAGAAAATTTATTGAATTTTGAAGAAAATTTAATGAACTTTGAGAAAATTTATTGAATTTTAAAGAAAATTTAATGTTCCACAATGATTATTTGATAAAATCTTTCATTAAATTTAATAAAAAATACATGAATATTGCTTCATGTATTTTTTACACTGTTAAAAGTATCATTAAATTTAATGCACTTTTCGTGGAAAAAAATACATTAAATTTAAGTTTCTCGTACATTAAACACACATATCAATGGAAATTTACTATAAATTTAATGAATTTTGTAGAAAATTTAATGAACTTTGAGAAAATTTATTGAATTTTGAAGAAAATTTAATGAACTTTGAGAAAATGTATTGAATTTTGAAGAAAATTTAATGTAGTGTTCATGAAAATTAGTATTCAATGAATATTTGATAAAATCTTTCATTAAATGTAATAAAAAGTACATGAACATTGCTTCATGATTTTTTTGTTAAATTTAATGAAACATTTTTAACAGTGTACAGAATTCGAAACGAAACGCATGATCGATGGGAATTGCAATAAACTGGCTCATATTTCTGTACGACACAATTATCATGATTTTAATATTCCCTCGTTTGAATTAGGATTGAAAAAAGTAACGAACGGAGGAAGAATGGGAGGAATGAATTTAATGGAACGCCGATCACGAAAGTAGTAACAAAAAGGTTTAAAGTCTCCGTTGAATAGGAGATAATGTAGACTCGTCCCGAGCCGGGCCGGCGATTTGCTCGTTTATTAATCTTAAAATGTTGCGAGCTAGGCTTGATTCGAGTGAGAGGCAACTTTTGTTTCCCCTCCTTTCTTCTCCCCGGCCCTTTCTTCCCTGTCTGCACATTGTTTTTTGTTCATTACACGAGGTTCCTCGCTGTGAATCGAGGACAAAGCCTCCCGGTGAATGTTTGGAATGTTTGAATGGGACGAGCCCCTCGGAGGTGTCCCTCCTTCGTGTTTCGTTCTTCGACAAGTTTCTTGGCAAACGGCAACTATTTCAGATAATGTCCCGCCACCGAACGGTAAGGTATCAACTTGCTAAATCCTGCCTATCGATCTCGGACACCGCCTCGAGATCATACATCTTCCCGCACGAGCTTTACCTCCTCTGCCAACAATGGCCAATACCACAAGCTACACTGTTAAAAATATCATTGAATTTAAGACACTTTTCATGAAAAATAATACTTTATATTTAAGTTTCTCGTACATTAAACACACATTAATGAAAATTTACCGTAAATTTAATGAATTTTGAAGAAAATTTTATAAACTTTGAGAAAATTGGTTGAATTTTAAAGAAAATTTAATGTAGCGTTCATGAAAATTAAATTTATGGCCGTATTCGCAAATCCTGAAACGTTCTGCGATGTCCAACATCTTTCAAGCTGCGCGAACTCAAGACCGCAAGTATAAGCATCAGAACTCAAGCAATAATCATTTATTCTTATTAAGGTGGTCGATTACCAATTGTAGTAGTCAAAATAAAACTCAAATAAAAAAGAAATTAACAACAATATATTTTCTATAGTAAAATTCTAAAATCATTATTTCATTATGATTTTTAAGAAAAGAAATTTACTAATTGATGTAATTAGTTTTTCATGTATTATCTTGAACAAATAGTAGTTGTGAACATGAACATACAACAACGACGTAATCAGTTTAGGCTATATCCCTCCTCGTGGAAATATGCATGTCATAATTGGGCAGAAAATGTTGAAAAATGGCCATATATTACAAATTATGTAAAAAATTCTCAAATTTTGTAATAATATCATAATTTTTAATAAATGTTCCAAAAGACGGTCAGAAAAGATCAGATTATGATCAGAATTGACGAAATCTAATATAATATGTTGAATTCTGACATAATTTCTTCACGAATATATATCAATTTTAATTCGAATTTTGTGAAATTTTATCATGTTAAATTATGTCAGAATTCAACATATATTTTAAGAAATATCAATTTTAATTTCACTGAAGCGTTGACAGTGAACATAGCCTATATCCGCTGTCATTACATTCACCTAATTCGCAAATTAATTTGGAAATCTCCCGCTTTGAATCTGCAACTTCCGGTTTAGGCGCAATTTTAGGTAGGTGTCCAGTCCCTACCTAGAGGGTCCCTAACCGCCTTAATGCCTCTACTTCAATCTACATAACATTTATATAACGATATATATAAAATGGAAAGTATCGAGGCTGGAAACTGCGAGCGAAGCGGGAAAGAGGAGCTTGAAAAAGAGGTCCGGAGCGTATCGGGCATCGATTGCACCGGTGTTCGACGTAGATAACGCCGGGCCAGCGAAAAATAATATTAATCCAGCCGGGGCATACATTATTCATAAGACGACGTGCCTACGTCCCGTCGCGCGGAGATAGCCTGTCTGTCGGTTCGCCCGCGACGCGTATCCAGACGAGGCGGAAGTCTCCGGCCCCCAGAAAAGGAAACAGAGAAACGCGGGAGGCTGTTCCCTGTCACGTAACGGAATTTCGAGTTTTAACTCGATCGCGTCGGCCCGCTGATGGATCGGATAAGTTGGCAGCCCGTACGATTTATTTCCCTCCGCGGGGGACCGGACCGAATTAGGTATTCGTCCAGGGTGACTCGCGGATACGAGCTACCTATTCATTCTTTCCCTCGGGAGAAGACGAGAACCCGGGAACAACGCGGGACCTTCGACAGATCGAATACCAAAGAAATTCCCTCGATTTTTCTACCACGTAAAATAATATACATTTTTATAGCAATTTTGCAAATTTTTCTACGACGTGATTTATTATAGTTTTATAAGAAAGCGGAAAGGTTTTATTTCGCCGTTTGCGCGACGCAGTTAGTAAAAGGGGGAGAGTAGGGAAAAAGTTTCCTGACGAACGAACATAAGAAACGTGAGCCGAGTCCGCGGAAATACGGAGGGGCGGCTCGCATTAATCGACGTTGTAATTAAGCCGCGGCCGACCTTTAATATTCCGCCTCTGACCCGATTGAGAGAGACTGCAAATCCGTTTTGTTCGTGCCGGTTCATTATTCCCTGTTCCGCGTAACGCGTTCTCAAGTTCACGCACATACAACACGTGTTGGTATTAGAGAAAATTCAGAATGAAAGAGTACTTTGAACACACACAGTAAAGTGCTTTCAGTTTTTGCTGTTCGGTATTCGTTTAGGTTTGTTCTTTAGATTGTTATCGAATACGTTTCTTAGATTCTTTTGATAAACTCTGTATAAAATTGATAGAATAACAAGTGGTGACGGCGGTTAGATATTTTCGTCCGCGGTAGCTCAGTTTTTCCATCGAGGACTGATCTCGTTGGAAATTCGTCGGACAAATTCAGCATCGCGGCAACGAAAAATCCGCAAAGTGCAAGCTGACTGGCAAACGGCGAGGCGAGGCGCGGTTGGCAAATTCGATAAGAGAAGCCTCGGCTTGTACGTGGCTGGAATAATTTTACGGTGGATCGCGAGGCGTCTGAAAAAATAAAGGAAAGAACGACGAGCGGGGAAAAAAAGGAAACGGGGAAACATCCCGGAACATATTGTCGACGTTAACACGAGGGGGTGGGCGTAATCTTCGGAGATTTTCGTAACGGGTCACGGTGTAAGCAGGATGTAGGTACACGCGCTTGTTATGCATGTCTCTCCTCTTCTCTCCTCTCTCTCTCTCCGGATGATATGTGTGTGTATCGCCGCCGGGAGGATGCATGTGTAATCTCGTGTGAATATGCACCGTGACATTACGACGAGGCTCTCAATCCCTTTTTGCGATATTAACCCCATCGTCTATCTTCCGTATCGAGAACTTCATCCCCTGTTATCGTCCCCTCCACGACTACTGGCAATTTTTTATTAAAGCAGTGGAACGATTGCAGACAGGAAATGAAAATTCATTCCTGATATTTTTAAGAAATATAATTCAAATTTTCTCTGGCAATTTTTGAAAAAATATTAACCCTATCGTCTATATCATCCATGTCGAGAACTTCTCTTTCCCTCCACAACTACTGGCAATTTTTTATCAAGGCAGTGAAACGATGTTAAGTACAGACAGGAAATGAAAATCCGTTTTTAATATTTTTAAGAAATATAATTTAGATTTTCTCTAGCAATTTTTGAAAAAATATTAACTCCATCGTCTATTTTCCATATCGAGAACTTCATCCCCTGTTATCGTCCCCTCCACGACTACTGGCAATTTTTTATTAAAGCAGTGAAACGATTGCACAGACAGGAAATGAAAATTCATTCCTGATATTTTTAACAAATATAATTCAGATTTTCTCTAGCAATTTTTGAAAAAATATTAACCCTATCGTCTATATCTTCCATGTCGAGAACTTCTCTTTCCCTCCACAACTACTGGCAATTTTTTATCAAGGCAGTGAAACGATATTAGGTACAGACAGGAAATGAAAATTCATTCCTGATATTTTTAAGAAATATAATTTAGATTTTCTCTAGCAATTTTTGAAAAAATATTAACTCCATCGTCTATTTTCCATATCGAGAACTTCATCCCCTGTTATCGTCCCCTCCACGACTACTGGCAATTTTTTATTAAAGCAGTGAAACGATTGCAGACAGGAAATGAAAATTCATTCCTGATATTTTTAAGAAATATAATTCAGATTTTCTCTAGCAATTTTTGAACAAATATTAACCCTATCGTCTATATATCTTCCATGACGGGAACTTCTCTTTCCCTCCACAACTACTGGCAATTTTTTATCAAGGCAGTGAAACTATATTAGGTACAGACAGGAAATGAAAATCCGTTTCTAATATGTTTAAGAAATATAATTTAGATTTTCTCTAGCAATTTTTGAAAAAATATTAACTCCATCGTCTATTTTCCATATCGAGAGTTTCATCCCTCATTCTCATACCCCCCACAACTACTGGCAATTTTTTATCAGAGTAAAACGATATTAAATACAGACAAAAAATGAAAATCCAGATATTTTAAAAAAATTCAGATTTTCTACCAATTTTTAAAAAACCTGTATAATTGTTTGTATCAAACTCACAAATTTTCTGTGCAATCAAGCTTGCAGTTTATTTAGATATTAACTGGTTTGAATTGAAAAGAGTGAAAATTTGATATCTCGTCTGTAGGGAGATGGCCCGTTGGGTGCAGATAAATTTCATATTAGAATGGGTGAAAGGAATTTTTCAAATACTCATTCCCTCTCTATCTATTCCGGCTGAGATGAGAGCAGATGTATCATACCGTAAATCGAGCGATCGATAGTCGGATTACGATCATTCTTCATCGAAATTGTTCGTTATTCGACGGTGCAGCAGCCTCTTGGTCGGATCGCGTTATTAATTCCTTGGTGATTCAGGGATTTTTCACCTCGAAGCTTTTTATTGATTCGAATGGAGCTAACCGAGGGAATCCGTGATTTATTAACTTCGTTTGTGCTTCTGATGTGGCGAGATTCATTTTTTCAATCCTCCTCCTCGAAAGTATTACTGCACCAACGTTAATAACAATCTTTTATCAAATACCGTTATAAAACACGTAACAAATTGCTTTAATTCTACAAATAATTTCTGCACTGTAGACTATTAGTCAAATCCGTCGTCACCAATTCTAAATTTATTTGTTTATAACTTTTTAATAAACCGTTTCTGAGAAAAGTTCAAATAACACTTTTTCTCATTTTTGCACGTAGAATATGCTCTCCAAGTTTGTCCATTAAAACCCGGGACACCCTGTACATTATTTTATTAAATATTGCGTTTCATTGTACATTTTTTGCTAGTAATTAGCAAATTTAATATTCACTTGCAATTCAGTCTATCTAGAATAACCTGAACCCGGAGAAATAGAGTAAGAAATTCTAATTTGCCTGAGACTTCAAGCTCCTTCTTGCAATCGTGTTGGAAGTTCATTATCATGCAATTCGTAAGAGTCGTAATAAAACAAACATCTTCGTTATTATTCCTGGAATATCTCTCCGAAGCAAGTAGACGGTTCTGTTACCAAAAACATTTAATTTAGTTAATTATACCATAACAATATAATAGTTCTTCTCCTCATCCTCTTCTTTCCATAATTGCTCTTATTATTATTATTATTATTATATCACAAAGGAAAGTTATCTAAAATGAAATCCTGGTAGAAAACGAGCTTCTAACTCATTCCACAAATGACACTTTTTTCAAAAAAACGAAAGACCGAAGTGCATTAAAAATTTCAATGGGCGATGGCTCATTTATTTTTAATTTCCTCTCGTTCTCCGGGTATACATAGTACGCGCGTATCTCGGATCTATCCTCCGCCTTCGGTTACGAGAAAGCTCCGTACTTATGTCACGCGAACACGCAATATTCACGCCGCGATACACCCGCGAGAAGGTGATTAATGCGGGAGAATATCAAACGTAATAACGCGACGATGTTGCATGCAGAAATTATTCATTAGGATCAAAGGGAACCGTATTGCCGGGGTCTAGATTAAAAACCAGCCCGGCCATTCTTTGACGCGACTTTTCCCGGAATGAGTTACGCGAAATCACGTGCCCCGTAAATTGTCTCCGGTTCACGGCAGCCGAATCATTGTCCCGAGTCAAAATAAAGTTATGGTAAATTATTGCGTGCACAAATTATTCTGTATATGGCAGATATTTCCTTGATGCAAATATTATTTTCGAATAATTGGATCTAGTATTGAGTCTGTGGAAAATTATTATATTTCTATTTAATATAAAAAATGATGATTATCAATGAATTATTATTTTATAGCTTGTATAAATATGAGATTTATTATAATTAACTCTGATGTATGAAGAATTATATGGGATAATAATTTGCATTCTATTTAAGGATGTTCTGGAGGTACAATCGGAGACAAAAGTATTCATCCCTCATTCTTATCCCCCCCCCACAACTACTGGCAATTTTTTATCAGAGTAAAACGATATTAAATACAGACAGAAAATGAAAATCCAGATATTTTTAAGAAATTCAGATTTTCTACCAATTTTTAAAAAACCTGTATAATAATTTGTATCAAACTCACAAATTTTCTTAAAAGTACGTAAAATTCGAAATTCGTCAATATATTGGCAATGAAGACTATTTATGATGTTTATTTTGTATTAAAAATATAGATTAATTCCGAAAGCTTTTGTTTAATTAGTGAATTGCTTCTCATACTGGCTCTAGTTTCCTTAATATTAGAAAAGATTCTAAATGACTTTTGTGAATGACTGCACCCTCTGATTTCAACTTGAATAAAATAAATTGGTGATGTTGAATATAGACAATTACACAATAAAAAGTCAAAAATAAATAGTAAAAACTATGTTTTGTTAACGTTTCAAGAATTTCTGAACGTTTTTATATACATCCAGAACATCCTTAATCAATTGACATATCAAAAGTGAAATCGATAGCCTAATTAATATAATCACTACATTAATAGCAATCCTCCGGAATCTCATCGATCAAATAATTAATTCGTCTCATTGTCAGTCACATTACATGTAGATAATTCTTATCTATTACGTGTTGCTTCGATTAATTATGTGCTGATACAAAGACTTGGTTTTAATCAGGTGATCTGGCGTAATCGTGCAGGATTTCGCATTCTAGCCAGCCGAGGTGTGCGCAATCTTTTTCGTCCGGGCACTTCGCTCGGAACTCGGCGATCGCGTGCGCCGGAATGCAAATCGTTCGCTTTATCGTCACGTATTCCCAGTTCGCTAACAAGCCGCGAGGCCCGATAGGACGAACGTTTGATAACGCGTTTGTATCGACTAATTGAACGATAACAGAGAGCCTACCTCGTATTACAACGTTTCGGCTGTTTGGCTCGTTCTGCTCCGATTTGCTAATCGCCGAGTGTGAGGGATGCAGACATCGGGGATCGTGATTCTCCGAGATATTCATCAAAGGCAGATTTGATGATTAGGACTCCATCTTTGGAAAATGATCTGATATCTGCTTTAGAATAAAATGACAATTTTTCTTGAAATTAAAATCTATAATCAACAATAATATAAACAAAATATTTTTCAATTTTCTGTGAATATTTATTATAGAAAATCTAATTTCTATGGACGTCAAAATATCTGATTTTAAAGACGAGGCAACGAGTAAAGATTGATATGACCAAAAATTGGGACATTTGCTATAATTATTTGTCCATTGATTATGATTAAGTTTGTTAGTGTGGAGACAACCGATAATTCTCAACGCGTACGCGACGCCAGCCACGGTAATTAATTATGAGTTATTAGCCGGTAAATAATGGCGAGAAAAGTTCCCTGGGCTATTCTTGGCGCGATGTAATTGACACAGAAAATGCATTACACCGCGATATTCAGTTCCTTCCTTTTACATCGCATTTCGTTACGCCCACGCGATTCCAGGTCACTGATACTCGCCGCTCTTTACTGCCTTTTCTTTGAGCTTTTCACTCCGTCCCTTTTTCGTTGCTTTCTTTCCTACATTTAAATTCAATTTAATTCTACTGTACATTTTTGGCCAGTTGAAAACAATAATTAATTACATTGTTGTAATATTATATTATATTTCAATTTGTTAAGATTCGGAAGGCTGGACTGCTGTCACGTGGTACGCGAGAGTTAATTAAGTTCATACTGCAAACAGAAATTCTTTCGAACTAATTGTAAGTTAACTTCGGGAAATTATTAGAAGCCGGTGTAATTAGCATATTTACATTTTTCGGCTAAATCCGTGTAAGTTAAACGATAGCAAGTTGAAAATATCCGTTACCGTGTGCTCTCACCTGTCCCAAGTTCAACGATCAGAGAATCTGTACACTCGGTCTCGTTGAGGCAAACTTACACGTTGCCGTTAATTAATTTTCTTCGCCGCGTGTGCGATCCGTCGCCACCGTCTCGCGCGCAATTTGTTACAAAATTGAATCGCTAAACGTTGATAATTAAAACGATGTTAAAATAAAAAAAAAAGTGCACACCTCCCCTCTGAATATTCATTAGACATTCGTTTGGAATTCGTAATTCGCGATTGAATTATTTACGCAACCACGCATGGGATTGTGTCCAGATTAAATTATTTGCATATTATAAACGGAGCAATAATCCAGGGAAAAATTCAACGCGAAACGACTAATTGATTTAAATATTTCAATTCGCGTTACATGTAATATTAATGTCGGCTTTACATCTTGATTAATCATTATTCATTCCTATGGTAATTCGGGAGGTTGTAAGGGCACTTTCGTATAGCAGTTTTATATTACGGTCCCACTTATGTTCCGTCGAGAGTCCCTCGTTAATCATCGTTGAAATCGTCGTGAAAGAGGCTCGCAAACCGCGGCTAGTGTCTGCTGTTCCTTGAAAGATTTCGTGCACGAAATTCAGGAAAAACCTAAGGGAATTTATTAAATTATTAAAAAGAAATGAGAACCTCTGTTCTTATGTTAATTCAAGAAACAATTAGAACTGTTATAAATGCATTTGTTTCTTTCAATAAATTCTGCACCTCTGGTCAATTTGCACAATAATAATAATAAGGAGGCATAATACTAATAATAAGGGACTGAATTTATTAAGTTATTTAAAAAATGAGAATCTCTGTCGTTGTGTTAATTTAAGAATTAGAAGTGCTGTAGATGCATTTGTTTCTTTCAATGAATTCTGCACTTCTGGTCAATTTGCACAATAATAATAATAAGGAGGCATAATAATAATAAGGAGCTGAATTTATTA
>SMSR01014219.1:0-10037 GCA_019453355.1 Ceratina japonica
AAAAAAAGAAACAAAGAAAAGGCAAATGAGAAGAAAATTTCTAACAAACACATCGCCTCCTTTCGGACTGGATAATTAAAAATTCATTCGACCATTTCTTTACATACTCTCTTAACAACAATAAATAATATTTCTTGCAATTAGAAATAAAAAGGTCGTAAACTTCAGCATAAAAAATGTTGACTTATATCCAATGTTCACTTATACCGCCTTGGGTTTAAAAAGTTTGCTAGAATTTCGTTTGACGATTAAACACGAACACATTTAGTTCTGATCGATGAATTATTACTAAACAATGATATTACATGTCACTTCTTACACGTGTGTATATACGTGTTAATTGATAGACATCAGCAATTTTTATTTTCACGTCTTAACTCGATTAGTTCCCTTTTAGGAACATTTTAAAGGCATTTTTAGGCCAGCATCGCGGTACTGTGTGTAAGCTCGTTTCAATACTCTTCCAGGTATCGTAATTCATTTATTTTCGCTTGTTAATCATTAATTAGTGAGATAAATTTCAACATTCTTTACTCTTCTTATTGGCTATTAAATATATATTAAAGTACCTACATTGATACTAATAGCGATGATGATCTAACATTAATTGAACATTCTTTAATGCAAACGAAAATCACATCTAATTCTCTTAAATGCTTTGTTTTTATATTTTTAACAAGAAAAATAATATGAAAATACATGGACTCTAAGCATGAATATTATACGTATTAATCTTCACAACAATTGTTCCAAACTTTTTTCAAACAGTCTAAAAGCGGGCCCTTTTGCTCTTTATTACGAAACTGATATCCTCTCTCCTCTCCAGCCTTCTAACTTGCTTATATTGACCGATCAGTGTATCCTTTTCGAATTTTAGAAACTCATTTTATAATGAGTCGAAATTTCCGCGAAATTTGCTGTCTACTTCCGAGTAACGTCAGTTTTACCTTATCTCACTAACCATGGGTTAACATCTGCGCACATCGAATGTAATAAGCGAGTACACGCGTGCGTAAATCAGATTCTTAGAAGAACGCCAACGTACGTTCGTTCGCCTGCTTTCTTTTTCATTAAACATCAAAGTACTTATTTATATCGACAGATCGACAATTAATCAAGATCACGTGTCGAAATGATGCCGCAAAATCTAACGCCGAAAAACCATGATCATCAATCTTGTCCATTGCAAAAGTACAAATTGGCATCAAATCGACTACCTGATATCAAACATTTTTTAAAATAGACAACAGCTACTCATTTTCATATTGACCTGTTAATTTTTAATCTTCCCATCACGTGAACTCTTTTCTCGACATTATTTGCGTTTCAATTTAATTTCAACGAATCGTCTCGTAGCTTCATCTAAAGTGATCCAACGGATGTCGAATAAATCATCGACAAGTCGTAGCCTTGACCAGTAAAAAATGGCGGTTAGAGAAACCTACTTATTGTTAGTCCGGTTCCATAGTATCTTGCAGCATGTTCTTCTTGGTACCTTGTAAATAACGGACTTCCCTCATCCTGCCTTTGATCCACTCGATCAAAACCAGCCAGAGATCCTTACCGCGTTCCCTGAAACATCGTCGGGCGAATGCGTCCTGAACAGCCACGATCGGACGATGACAAACCCGACCGCATGTGGATTGCAAACGCAACAATGATTCCCACGGCATGTCATGCCGGTGCATGTAAACTGCGATCCTTGTCTGCAAAATTTCGACGCTGAGTTAATAAATACACAAAAGTTTTAATGAAAATTAATAATATATATTATGCGAAAGTAGTAAGAATACATTTCAAAATATTAAAAATTCAACTTTTTATTTGTTTCTGAGGGACAATGTGGCCTAAACTTTTGTAAAATCGTGAAAATACAAAGTAACATTGCTCCTCACGGTGACTCCATTTTTCTTCTCTTTTTTTTCGGAATTCATGATTAGAATTTTTTTCTTTGTTATACATCATACATGTACATATACATGTATAGTAAACTGAACCTTCTAGCACTCGATAGAAAATATATATAGAAAAAGTAGTTTGGTCCAATATTATTATAGAAAAAATTATTATGTTTTGAAGTGTATCCGAATATTAATGGGAATCACTGTGTATTACTATGCTGGCTTAAAAACGACGTTTATGAAGTACTTACCGGGGACCGTACTAGGTCGCATCACACCTTCCATAGCAGCAGATGATTAGTCGAATCCTCACGTCCAGCCTGCAGCTCGGCGGATGCCTGTGGCCCTCTGAAGTCCTCGTAACCATCTCCGCCTGATATAACCAACAGCTTTCCACGACTGATATTATTCTGTTGGTTCTTGCTGGACTTCAAAGAGTTTGGACGCGGATCTGGCTTCGCTGGCGACGTCGTTTCCACGCATGTGAGAAAACGTACATGTCCAGTGTGTCCGTGTGGAATACCTAAATCATTATAATAAATTATCATTCTGTATTATTATCAAGACCCGAATTTAATTATCTTTGAACTCGTATTTGTCGTTTCATACCGAATAATTTTGAATAGTAGGACTCAGAAGAGAATTAAAATTGCGTATGTATATAACAAAAATTGTGTTATATATTATACAATGCACACACTTATATGTATGTACATATGTAGCTACGTTTCTCAAACTTTAGTAGCGCTCGCTTTATGAAGCGTTGGAAATGTTTTATAAATATCACGCTTAAACACGTTATCGTTTAGAGACCCGCAAATTTCATGAGTGATCAATCGAACTCGTTGTGTGGCCGACGCTAGGCAGCGTCGATGTAAACACCTCACATGAAGATGCGGACACGTTCGGTAGCCAGTTTTAATACCTATTCTTTTTAAAATAATATGCAACGATTATAAATGACCGAACGTGACGTCAATACGTACCAGTTACGATCGGTGGTTGGGACATTCTCTGAGTGGATGGCTTTATATGAGGAATTGGCACGGTCAATAGTACCCCAGCACTTGTGCCGATCCAAAGCAATTCGTTGCAGGCCAAAAGTGCGGTGACTCTGAGGAGCGCGGCCTTGTGCTGCCGTATTATGACATCGCAACCTGCAACAAGTTTAAAGCTTCCGTTAAAATAAATATCATATTTCCATGTTTTATTCAATTATTTGTGTCCATATTTTATTCAATTATTTCACATGTTAGATTAATTATTTTTATTATTTCTATTTTTATCTGTCTTTACATCAACCAGAAAAGTATGGGTAGTCGAGAATTCGGATCGAGCTCGGGTCGAAAATTGTTTTAGGGTTCGAACGCGGTTCCGAAAGTTAGCCGAGCACATAACTATGTTCGATTACGCATAATTTCGGAGCCTGAATATCAACTCGGGACCTGAACTCGACTTGAGATTCAAAACTGACTTCAACAGCCATCATGATATTTATAAACTATAAAACTATGTTATTATAAACTATAAAATATAAAAACACTTCTAAATTTGAAAGTGTAAGGTATAAGTTTAAAAAATCATCCGGTTCTCGAGTTCAGTTTCGAGATCCGAATTGACACGCGGGACCCGCATTTAGCTACTTGAGCAGAATTACTGATTAAAACTTCAAAACCTCATCCGATCCGACCTGAGGCTCGAGTGCCTACATTTTCAGTTACCTGCACAGCTTTAATGCTGTATATAATAAAAAAAAATATAAATAAAAAGTTTTTAATTGGAAAACTACTGAAATATAATAATTCAAAAAGACTCATACTACTCCTCTTTATTAAAAATTAATAAGACAATTTCCCTGTATTAATGCAGACATAAACATGGATGAGCTTAATGTGCAACGGCCAGTCGAATCTGTGGAGAATAACCGTTAGGTCGCTCGTAAAGTAAATTAGGAAAGTGGAACTTGTGAAGAAGGAATCTTTTGTCCCCACACTTAAATGCCTTTCACTTCAGGTAAGATTTCTCAATTTTACTCTCGAGAGCAGGTAAAAACCTGAGCAGTGGTATTTTTATGATTCTTAAATAAATTCACCTTTGAGAGCTAAAATCAAATCGCCTACAACGTAAAAGACAAGTACTCTTACTATTGAAATATGCATAATTTAATCTCACTATGAAAATAGTACTTAAAATATAAAAATAGTGTTTAGAGATTAAAGGTTGGGGAAAAAGAAATCCATTTTTTTTACGTGAACTACAAGACTTTATCGAGGTTCTTTTTGAATCCAGCTTTGTGCAAATGGTTTGGAACTGTTTTATGGTCGAACTTCGATTATTTCTGTGATTTTATTGACATTTTCGACGACGAGCCTGCCTGTAAGAGGTGCAATTTAACATCAAAAATACCTGAACTGAATCGACGAAACCAAAAGTGTACGTAATTGGCTATTACATTATCTGGACCATAAACACCATTCACAATTTGAGCCGCCTGGTTTGCATTTTCGCCTTTATCAAAGAAAAACTGTAAAATGTACCAAACTTTTCTCTTTGTTGACTTCCATTTTTAACACCCTGTGACTCACAACTGAATGGACCAAACAAAAAACAGTAAAAGAATTTTTTAGTGCGAAATGTCACCTTTCCAATGAGCATAAATCTGAAATTGTTTGATCGATACTTTACAAGATATCGATCACTACAGTCATGTATCACAAAAATAATGGATTTCGTTTTCCTCAACCTAATATCTTTGGAATCTATATTTTTGATCGGAATCTATATTTTTGATCAATCGGATGAAAACGTACAATGCTAAGATGCGTAGAGACTTACTGGTAAGCATTTTGGTGACGGCCGGCGCTATGTTAATGTCCGTGAGGCATTCGTAACTTGCAGAGTGGAACAATCGTAATACAGCGCTGATGTGCAAGGAAATCCAAACTCCGAGGCCGCCAGAGCTCGCCATGCAGGAAACCGTCAGAGACGTATCTTCGCTGACAGCGAACGTGTGCTCTATATCTAGCACCTGAGTGTTCAAGATTTTCACGGAATTATGACAGCCGCACCAAATTTTTCCGGATACAGGTATCATCTTCGTAACCGGAGTCGCCACAGTGCCTACTGATACCGTTGTTGAAACCGGTGTGTTCCAACCACCAACTATAATGACACATTAGATATGATAAGTATGATAGTTTATTATATATATACATGTGTAAAGGATGTTAGGGTGTTCGAAAATTCAGGCAGCTGAGTCTCTCTCAACTTAGGTGATGATTCCGAAATTTGACAGTACATATGTAGTTGTTTGGCGAGGTTGTTAAATTTTCTATAAAAAAACTCTTATTGGAGCTTAGCTATCGAAACGATAATTGAGCCCTTCCTATCCCCATTTTTCAAAAAGTGGAATTCATCGATTTGTGCAGTGAACGGCTCAATTTTAAGTAGGAATTAATTCTCACGAATCAGGGTCGGGACAAATAAACTTATTTGGATATTTTATTACGAAACTCTGAATGCTCGATTACGACTGAGTAGAAGTCTAAACATTCTTTTTCGTAAATCTGGAAATTTCCGACTAAACCGTAAATTCTCGCAGCCGAGAAATACAGAAAAACTGTTCTAGCCTTCAATGAAAGATACAATTGGTAGAAGAGGTACAGTAAGATCGTACAATTCACTCATTATAAAATTCACCATAAAAATTAGTAACCGATACCTGTTGCGGTCACTCGCTCAAGGTCTATTTTATTATTTCAGTACCTAAGTTGAAATAATTTTTCTGGAGAGCTGAATTGTACGACTTCAATATATCTCTTAGGATTATATTTTCACGTCCGGTCTTGGTTGTTAATCTTTATTAGGAGTTTTACAACCTCGCTAAATCTCTTCTACCGACTTTTAACTCGGGATCCGAACTCAACTGACAACCGACACTTCGGGTGTCATCATTGCAATTGCAGCATGATTTCTCAAACTCAAGTCAAGTTAAGCTCTCGAATTGATATTTAGGTCCCGACATTACGCATACTCGAACAAAATGTGCTCGACAAATTTGGGATCTCGTTCGAACTAGACAAAAGTTCCAAACTGAAGTCTGACCCAAATTTTCGGGTACCCGCATGCCCGTGAAGAATATTTTAAAGTGATATTATGAATGTACCAAAGATTCATGACTGAAATTTTAAGACCTATGCGACTATAATATGTAGATGTCATGATAATATGATATTCTTCGCGTAAAAGCTTATTCAAATTGTTACATATTGTATGTTATATATTTATATTGTATAATACGTGTACTAAATGTACTGAGAAATGTTTATATTTTTTTTCATCAAAATTAATTGTAATAAATGAACGCGTGACTTACTGTGATCTCGTGTATATACAGCAATATCTCCATTAGCGAGTGACACAAATACTTTGTTATCCAAATATCTGAAATTTAGTTAAAGAAAAGTTTTAGTAGAAGACCAGATAAATCTAAATAAAAAAAAAGTAGTTTATAATTTTGATATATAAAATAATAAATATCGAAGATAGATTAGCGAAGGAAAGATTAAAAGTAAATGAAGTAATTATTTGAAGATTCTTACATAATGCAGTGAACACTGCTGTTATGCTGTATCTTAATTTTGTTCTTTTTCGTCCTGATGTTATCGTTACAATTGTAAACGTGTATGCATCCATCTTCAGTTCCCAGCCACATTGTTGCTTGATTAACATCTTCTTCCGTCGTAACGTTGTCAATACTTGGAACGTCGCCGCCCAAAGTCAGGCTACCCGTATCCGCGCATGGAATGTCGTCTGAGTCCGAATCATCGGAGCTCGAGCTACTACAGAACGACTTTCTTAGACTAAATAATAATGAAACGCATCGGACGGCAATGAAAAATACTAAGCCCGAAGTCCTCTAAAAGCAGTTCTGTTAGAGCAGTTTACGGAATCAAAGCTTCAGGATAAAGAATTACTTTGTAAGAAAAGCACACTAGTCAAAAAGCACTTTTATATTCATATCAAAACTACATATCTCTAGATGACGAATATATTGTGCTTTACGGTAGATGGATTCACAGAGTGATGTGATATCGAGCACGAGATAATCGAAGTATAACAAGAAATCAATAACAATTGTTAATATATGAAGTCATGAATGAGATCTGGGTGATGTCAAAAGTACGGAATCTGATTAGAAATTTCAGCTTTAATGTACGGAGTTAAGTAATTTTGATTGTAGCTTGCAGTATGAGTTGAGTCCTCATTATGTGTACATACAACACTATTTTATTCTAATTCTGTCTTTCAAGGGTATTACCTATCTAACTGTATGTTCCTGCCACTGGCATCGACATCCTGGACCGAGATGCTTATGGAGCTCTTACTGTTCGCGAATGAAACGTTAGTCACGCACGAATTCGATCTAAAATATAATAGAAATGAAGTAAGGTCCTTGTCTACCGCCCTACGCTATTCCCACACGAAAGATACTATTTAAAGATCACGTTCTCCTCAAGGATCTCCACAATTTTATGAACTTTTACTTTTTTTTAAATTAATCTGATGTAACAACGTAGATAATTTTTATCTCAAAATATGATAACCTTATCTTGTAACATATCACATCTGTAACATTTTCCAAGAAATCCCATAAATGAATTATACCCGAAAGCTTTAAGCGACAGAAGCCTGACCAATAAAAGTCTCAACGTAACTTGGCCGATGTTTGCCATCAGAGGACGACAAATCTCACCTTTGCGTACACCCCGGAATTCCGGCGACGCACAAGATCCTTGCGTTGCAAACTCCGTTACAAGACGTCACCTGCGGTGGTTCCGGAGTGAGGCTCAACACGCAGACCTGACCGACGTAGCCATCGCTATTACACACCCATACGTCCCTGGAACCTTGTCCGTTCGTCAAAGTCGGAGCCGCGCAAGTGAACTGCAAACCGGCTCGAGTCTTTCGAACTGGCAGAGGTCCCGCGAACTCTGGGCAGGGCCTCCTATCAGCGGACAATGCTGTAAGTAAAAATTATCGACAATGGTCAAACAGCACAACGCATTTTCGAATAGATAATAACGAAGTTTATTTGTGCTTGTAAAATTATCTCTCTTCAAACTAACATAATATTATTTTGTAATTTACAGGCTCAATGGTAATATAAATTTACTGAATAATTCCTTTGAGAAAATTCAACAACTGCAAAGTGTAGGTTTAAAATATAATGCACGAAACTGGGGAATGGAAATTAATAATGAATCTAATTCAGATCAATAGACAGCAGATGTTATGCATTTATAAGGATATTGAATATGCCGAAAATATGCACGCTGTGTGCAATGTATAAACCTGTACAGAGTTATATTTAAATGATGAAATGAATGTTCGCTTAAAATACACTTTTTAAGCTAACACCATCAATGTTTTATTCTCCACAAAAACTCGGATCTACCAATCAACAATAAACTGTGTACTTCACTAGGATCGGTTCGCAACTCACCCAACTTTTGTTTGGCTTCGTTGAGACTCTCCTCCCAGTTTGCTCTTTCATCAGGCTTTGCGAACATCACAGAAATGTTTTCGATTCCACTTCTGAAAAACGCGATGATACTATACAAACTTTTGTCAGTCACGTTGCTCTGTTGTTAGATGCGATTGAATAACGGAGACGCAACGTTTCGTGTCGTTACATGTGCACGTGGATCAGAAACGTGAATCGTACAAAGCGCAAAAACATGCTTATTGTGAGATCGAAGCTTTGTGAACAAACAATGGATTGGGAATGCTGGCGTCCAACAGATTGTCACCATGCAGGTTCGCATGAGAGGTTCTCGAGCATCGGATTCATTTGCAAGAATTCGCTGAGCGCATAACGTGCGAATGGATTTACACAGGTGAACTTTGGGCGAAGTACGTAACAATGGAGCAGCGAACCGGCGCACGGCGCTCGTGCAAAGGGCCACGTGACTTATCTAGCATTTGACGGTAAATATTTTCAATAAGACATTGATATTTCATTTTATCGCGATGCTATTTTTGTCTCAATAGGAACTATCGTCGATTCTAAGAAGAATTTGCATGATTACAAAATAGCTTCATTTTATTGATAACGGGTATACCTATTTTGATGCGAAAAATTTAAGTTCCACAAAGGCAATAATAAAATATGATTGAGAAATGTAACTTCTAATTGATACATTTTATTATTAACCATTAGATACTAAAATGCATGAACTAATGTTGAGTATGATAAAAATTTGAGACGTTACTTACTGAGTATTGAGCGTTAATTCTAGACAAGCCAACTGGGAATGCGCCGCGTTTCTCTCAGCTAATTGACGTTGCGCTTGTCCCAGCATATCCTTAATAAGATCCTCCAACTGTTGCTTTGCGCCATGTAACGTTGCCGCGAGTTCTTGAAGCTGTGTCAACGTTGAACAGTCCTCACGAAGGTGATCCACCTCACGGGCCATTCGCCTTAAATTTTCGTCTTTGGCTATTGAAATTACAAATGCTCATTTTTCGATCATACAATAATACAACTTCTCATTTTCATTGTTTCGAGGTATATGAAGAAATAATATTAATTACAAACTGAATAAATTATTTTTTGGCACCTTTCATAACTTCTACGTCATCCAATGGAATTCTCATTATCATTTTGTATTTATTCGCTTCCAGTAGGCCAACCAGACTATTTGGGCAGGAACTTCTGATGGAAAACAAACACAAAGGCAAAAAATATTAAGTCGTCCCAGTATTGCTTTTACCATTAGTAAATGCATAATTATTCTTAATTATCATGTTTGCACTTAAGAAAGAGGTAATAGGTATATTAAACTTAGACATCAGCAATACACAGTGACTTCCATTAATATTCGGACACATTGCGAAACGGAATAACATTTTTAGTATTGGATCAAAGAACTTTATCTTTTGTGGAATTTTAGAAAGCTTAATTAACTATAGAACGTCTAACAAAAAATTAAAAATAAACTGATATTATTTGAAATCGCGAAGAAAATATTAAAGGACATGGTTTTTAATTTTTTTATTACGGTCTGTAATAAAAATTGAAAGTATCTCGTTTGAAGATCTAAGTAAGTTATATGCATGTATAATGTTTCATCA
>SMSR01014221.1:0-12503 GCA_019453355.1 Ceratina japonica
TTTCTGTATCCTCAAACTTTGCTTTCATCTTACCTTCGCATGTTATAAACATTTTTATTTCTTTATAGTGTAGTGCCAAAAAAGAAAAATCGGTGTCAAACAGGGATTAAAGGTAGACGGGAAACCGAAAGAAGTCGTGACGCGGAGCGTTCTTTTAAGGATTCCTTATATAAATATGAAGTACTAAGCCCTGATTTTAAGCACCCTGAATCACAATACCAAAATACAAACATCAACGATTACGAAAAATCGCGGCTTGGAAAGGAAACCTTTTCGAGAATCGCTTACACTAACGTTATCCAACGAGTAGTTAAAAATCGAGGAACTTGGACCCAGCAACCAACTTGTTACCTTACAATCTATTCATACGTTTTTCGAGAGGAACACGTGCAAAAACTGGGCAACAATTTTTGTAGTGATTTCGCAATTCCCAAAGAGGGGAACGGCGAACCCCATCGATTAAGTGTCGCCGGCAAGTATGTGAACAAAGTCCTGGGACGGTCGCGTCCGCCATCGATTAATCGCAAACTGTCGTGAATTATTACATAAGGTTCCCGCGAAACCACCGGCGTATCAATTTTTTATTTACAACAGTTTGGAGGCCGACCGGGAAAGCGAGTCGGAACATCTTGCACACATCGGCGAAGTTCAAAGTCTATAAGCGTTCCGTATCATTAGATCGAAGTATGCGTCGTGGTCGATGCTCGCGCTGATGGCGCTATAATAGTTCATGAATTCCTCCTCGGTGATCTGCAATCATACCGTTTGCCCTAAATACGTTTCTATACGGGCCAAGGTCAAGATCATATCTCTGGACTGGTGCAAGGAGTGTCAGTATCAAATCTCCGCGGACATTAATTAGAGGAATTCCAATTTTTTAAGCGCTGGTATCTCGGCTTGATAAGTGCGATATCGACGAAGCAGGGTTGCAAATTTTTTCAACTATAATATTCTCTAGTTAAGAATTAAAATTCAGTCTCTCAACGAAGCTAATTAATTTTAATTCTTAATTAGTCAAATAGTGTCCAAACGAATCGAAGATTTAATCATTTATCCGCAGGAAGTCACAGACGCCTACTCACCGATATCGACGAAGCAGGGTTGCAAATTTTTTCGACTATAATATTCTCTAGTTAAGAATTAAAATTCAGTCTCTCAACGAAGCTAATTAATTTTAATTCTTAATTAGTCAAATAGTGTCCAAACGAATCAAAGATTTAATCACATTTATCCGCAGGAAGTCACAGACTACTCACCTTGCCATCGATGATACCGTCCTGCTCAAAATTCGCCAGGAATTTATTAAAAATACTTTCTTCGCTGTCCTCTCCACTTATATAGCGAGGATGGTGTTTAACGTTGTAAACGCCTTTCAAATCGTCGATCGTGATCACCCCATCGCCGGTTTTATCCAATTTACTGAACGCCTGATGCACTATACTTTTGCGGCTCTCAGGCATCGGCGGCTGTACGACGAATTCGAACCAATTATTCAGTAACGAGAATATCGTGCGACTTACTCTCAAGCCGATGATGAACTCGTCGACGCTGATGTTCCCGTCGTCGTCCTTGTCCAGGACGTCGAAAATTGCCCGAGCCTCTTCGTCCGGGATCTCGAAGCCCGTCTCCTGCAGGCCTTTGGAGAACTCCTCGAAGTTCAGCTTCTTATTACCGTCGTCGTCCATGCGTCGGAACGCCCTGCGTCAAACGATACATGAATACGTCGTTTATACGTACATTTATACGTATACGATTATTGATATAAAAGCGATGCGACTTACCTACCTACGCCGAGGATGCCACCGCATCCCCTGGCTAGGCAGAGCAAACGAAGTTTCTCAATGGCGTCCGTGGTGCTGAAGATGGCCCGCTGGGCCTTATTGATCATCTCAATCTCTTGCCTGGTAGTCGCACTCTGCGGCCTGTTCAAGAACATCCCTGACAGAGAGAAACCAGAGTCTCGTGACTCAGGCTATGACTCACGGACTCGAGAGAGAGAGAGAGAGAGAAAGAGAGAGAGAAGACTGCGTCTAGATCTTTAACTGTTCAATTGAGCTCGACAAAAAACAGATTAAGTGCGCGGCCGGCGGTTCCAAAGGATCTCCTTGACGCCCACTTTGCATCGATTATATATATATATATATTTGAACATTGACTGTCGTCTCTCCTCTCGATCGGATAGAGACGGAGATAAGCGGAGGAGGTGGGGGAGCGCGAATAAAAGTGGGAGTCGGCACAAATTTTTTGCCTTTAAATGGAATTGCGACGCGACCTCGTTAACGCGACGGACTTAATTTCCCGAGGAGGCGTCGCTTTAATTAATTAACGAGGGAGAATAATAGAATGAACTTCACGCTTGGATCGATCGTCGACCGTTCGTCTCGCCGAGGATATCAAATTGTTCAATTAGTTATTTAGGAAAACCGAGGGAAAAATTTGCGATTGGCAACGAAACTGGACTATATTACTGATGACACGAATCAGCGTGAAAGTTAATGGGACTCGTGGAATTATGCAAGAACCAGTTCCGCTAATTTTCAGTTCAACTGCCAGCGAGAGGTCTTGATCACCGCTTTCATGCATACATAAATGGATGTATGAAACGCCGCGGCGTATGAACGGAATCGAGCATTTCGTATGCTGTGCTCGTTTACAATTTTCATGGAATTAAACGTGAACTCACCGTGACCTCCTGGGAGGGTTCAAGACGGCGGATTATCCTCTGGATGCTGATCCGGTGATCTCCGACGGAAAACAAAGGTTCGTGGTACCTCCGAGGAGGACCGGAAGGCAATTGAAGACGAGGGATCACCCGCGCGTTCTATAGGACAGCACACATCGCATCGCGCACGTGAATGGGACACGTTCATATATGAGAACGAGGTGTGTACAAACAACCGTGCGATAGTTTGCAGAAAAGGTATCCATAACGACCGGCCGGTCACAACAGAAAAAGTTTACGCTTGATCAGTCTGATACCAATTTCCTGTCGATACCATCTATGCAGCCGACTCGGCCCTCGGTCCCTTTCGGCAATTGCTGACTTTCTGACAGCCTGATGATGGGATAACTTTGCTAGGATAAGCATCATGAAACAATTGAAAATATTTCTTTGTTTCGATTGCTAGAGGATGATTTTTGGAAAGCGATTGGACAGGTCAGAGAAGGTGAAANTTGACAGCCTGACGGGATAACTTTGCTAGGATAAGCATCGTGAAACAATTGAAAATATTTCTTTGTTTCGATCGCTAGAGGATGATTTTTGGAAAGCGATTGGACAGGTCAGAGAAGGTGAAATGCTTTAATTTATTATTGAACATTTATTTGTATTGCCGTCTGGCTTATTGCGTAAATACATTTGTAATGACGACCGCATCCGGTGTTTGTTCATAGGGATCTGCTCCAGTGAGCAATACGTATGCAACTGGCGTCGAATTGGCGGCCCGTTTACAGCGAAAGTAATTTTGTATTTACAACCGTCTCGACCGTGACGATATCGCTCCGGCCTCGAGAGTTATCTACATATGCGTGCCTTAGATCGATATAATTGATAAGCAAACAGTTAGATTAAAGTATGCACGATTCCGCGTGCGTTTAAATTCCATATGTAAATCGTTCAGTCGGTGTCAATTGTCACGTAACACGTGAGAGGATCCATGGATTTACAGCGATTTTATCGACGAGGGCTGCGAATGTTAAGTTACCGTCTCAGGAATTCTTGTTTAACATCTGCCAGTCACTGACATCGCAATTATATTGATCTCCTCATGGGAATATTTGCGAAAACTACTCATAGTTTGGAATAACAGTAACAGTAGTGAAAAGAAGACGTGAGACATAAATTTTTAATAGGATTTTTATTTTGCAAAATCGGCGAACTCCGTGCGAATATTCTGGAATAAATTGAATCCTTTAGCCAATCGCGAAGAGCCATTTGTACTGAATCGTAGCCGGCACATCGTCGGCGAGTAAGCATTGCGTGGGTTCATGCGATTGGCCGCACGATCCTGTACCCTCTTCGTATATCACAGCGTCGCTAGATTATATGACAGTCGGCGTNGTCTCAGGAATTCTTGTTTAACATCTGCCAGTCACTGACATCGCAATTATATTGATCTCCTCATGGGAATATTTGCGAAAACTACTCATAGTTTGGAATAACAGTAACAGTAGTGAAAAGAAGACGTGAGACATAAATTTTTAATAGGATTTTTATTTTGCAAAATCGGCGAACTCCGTGCGAATATTCTGGAATAAATTGAATCCTTTAGCCAATCGCGAAGAGCCATTTGTACTGAATCGTAGCCGGCACATCGTCGGCGAGTAAGCATTGCGTGGGTTCATGCGATTGGCCGCACGATCCTGTACCCTCTTCGTATATCACAGCGTCGCTAGATTATATGACAGTCGGCGTGAAATAGTCGAGCGAGCGTGTTTGGATCGAGGAATTCGGGTGTATTTTCGCTTTTTTTTTTCTCTCCTTGCCGTTACTCGTGAACCGTTCACGAAAGCAATGAGAAAAGCGTTAATATTCGTGTCGGTTCTGTGCCTCGTGGCAGGTAAGTTGTTTTATATCAAAGAAGTTGAATAGTACGCGTGCGAGTTTCGTGGCAGAGCGTCAAACGTGAATTCCGTTGTTGTCTAGGACTCGCTAGAGCCGAAGATCCGTTGGAAGAGGATGTGGGAACCGTTGAGAAGGACCTGGGCGCCAGCCGCGAAGGATCTCGAACGGGTAAGATCGGTTTTCCAATGCGCTTCCTGTTAATCATGCGGTCGTCAATTTCGATTAATTATGTACGATAGAAAGGGGCGAGCATATGTTATCTCCTTTTCTGATAACGTCGATAGACACCCGCCTGTTTCTCGTCGAAACGCTCATATTTAAAAAAAAATTAACAAAGGTGATTCACATTTCAGACGATGAGGTGGTTAAGAGGGAAGAAGAAGCGATAAAGCTTGATGGACTGAGCGTGGCCGAAGTTAAAGAACTCAGGGACAAGGCTGAGAAGTTCACCTTCCAGACTGAGGTCAATCGTATCATGAAGCTCATCATAAACTCGTTATACCGCAACAAAGATATCTTCTTAAGAGAGTTGATTTCCAACGCTTCTGATGCTTTGGACAAGATCAGACTGCTTTCCCTCACCGACAAGAACGTTTTGGATACCAATCCCGAGTTGGCGATCAGGATAAAGTCCGATAAGGAGAGTAAAGTGCTCAGTATAACTGATTCTGGCATCGGTATGACCAAGAATGATCTGATCAACAATCTTGGAACCATCGCGAAGTCGGGAACGGCTGAATTCTTGGGCAAGATGCAAGACGCTTCAAATAATCAGGAGCTAAAGGATATGATCGGTCAATTCGGTGTTGGTTTCTATTCCGCTTTCCTGGTTTCCCACACGGTGGTAGTTACTACGAAGCACAACGATGACAAACAGTACATCTGGACATCCGACAGCAACAGCTACAGTATCGTCGAAGATCCAAGAGGAGACACGCTCAAGAGGGGAACGACCGTCAGCTTGCATTTGAAGGACGAGGCGTTGGACTTCCTGGAGGAGGACACGATCAGGAACCTTGTGAAGAAGTACTCGCAGTTCATCAACTTCCCGATCTATTTGTGGGGCAGCAAAGTGGTCCAAGTCGACGAAGAAGAGGAGGACGAAAGCAAGAAGGAAGAATCAACGGAGGACAAAGTAGATGAAGAGGACGAAGAGGCGAAGGTTGAAGACGCGGAAGAGAAGAAATCCAAGAAGGTAGACAAGACCATTTGGGATTGGGAGTTGTTGAACGACTCGAAGCCCATCTGGACTCTGAAACCGTCGGACGTCGACGAGAAGGATTACAACGACTTCTACAAGGCGTTGACGAAGGACACGCAAGATCCTCTGGCGAAGATCCACTTCGTAGCCGAAGGCGAAGTAACCTTCAAGTCTCTTCTTTTCATTCCGAAAGTTCAACCCAGCGACAGCTTCAACCGCTACGGTACCAAGGCTGAGAACATCAAACTGTACGTGAGACGAGTCTTCATCACTGATAAATTCACCGACATGATGCCAAACTATCTATCTTTCATCCGCGGTATCGTCGACAGCGACGATCTACCGTTGAACGTCTCGCGTGAGAACCTTCAACAGCACAAGCTGATTAAAGTCATCAAGAAGAAACTGATCAGAAAAGTTCTGGACATGATCAAGAAGATCCCCAAGGAAGACTACGAGAAGTTCTGGAAGGAGTACAGCACCAACATCAAACTTGGCGTGATCGAAGACGCGCAGAACAGAGCAAGACTGTCTAAACTTTTAATGTTCCACTCGTCCACACAAAAGAGCCTAACGTCCTTAGCAGACTACGTTTCGAGAATGAAGCCTAAACAGCAGTTCATTTACTACATCGCCGGCGCCTCCGAGGACGAAGTGAGGAAATCTCCGTTCGTCGAGCGGCTGGACAAGAAAGACTACGAAGTTCTCTACCTCACGGAAGCCGTCGACGAGTACGCGATCTCCGCGTTGCCTGAATTCGACGGTAAGAAGTTCCAGAACGTCGCCAAGGAAGGTTTCTCGCTGGACGAGGGAGAGAAGGCCAAGGAGAGGATGGAGCAGCTGAAGACCACGTTCGAGCCGCTGATCAAGTGGCTGAACGACGTTCTGAAGGACCACATCAGCAAGGCGCAGGTCTCCGAACGTTTGACAGACTCCCCTTGCGCCCTGGTCGCAAGCATGTTCGGTTGGACGGGCAACATGGAGAGGCTGGCCATCTCGAACGCCCACCAGAAGAGCGACGACCCGCAGAAGACTTACTACTTGAACCAGAAGAAGACGCTCGAGATCAATCCCAGGCATTCGCTCATGAGAGAACTTTTGCGAAGAGTGGAAGCAGACGCTACCGATGAAACGGCGAAAGATATCGCTGTCATGATGTTCAGGACGGCGACGCTCAGGTCCGGGTACATGCTCAGGGAGACGGCGAGCTTCGCGGACAGCGTGGAGCAGCTGATGAAGAAGACGTTGGGCATTTCTCTGGACGAGGTCCCCGAAGAGGAGATACAGGAGGAAGACTCGGACTCGAAATCGGACGAGAATACCGAAGACGTCGACGCAGATAAGGACGACGACGATAAACACGAGGACGATAAACACGAGGAATTATAATCGAGAATTGTATAAGACTCTATTTTCATTTGTAATTGTATCAGTATACTGCGGGTATGGTGATACGATGATTCATCGAATGATGCAACGGTGATTGTTACGAAGGAAGATGGTCTGTTGTACATAGAGGATTAGGATCGATTTGTATCCTTTGATGGCTCTATCAAACTGTTTCTTTCCTTCATTTTCCGATGTTTTGGGATCGTAGTTTTATGATGCATCAAAGGATGTGATAATTATCTCGCTCATTAAGTTCATCGTCGTAACGCACTAGGATCGTAAGTTCCATTCTTGTTAGAATCGAGTTTATATCATAATTTATTTCGTTCGATCTTCCACCCATTTTTATACTTAACAGCGAAGGCGGAATTTACTGACTGAACATAATAAAATATATATTGCATGTTTGTGATTGCGAATGAGTGTAATTTGTATAAAGAATATTAAATGAAAGAAAAAATGATTATTGAAACAAACGTTATCGCTGGGTTACTCTGCGGGTCCACTGCCAAGTTTATTTCGGTCCTTAAACTTGCGATGCAAAAAAGATAAATAGGACTGTTTCGTCGTTATCGAAAATAAGTATTTTCGCTCCACGGGCGAACGATTATAATTTCTCTTATCTCTACTTTAATTAAATCCTGTTTTCACGATAAATCTCTCGCGAGATATTAGACGTTTACCACAGAATAAAGAAGCGAATTATCTGTTATGGAAAAAAACAACGGAGAACAATTTGCATCTCGGCTTTCAAAACAATGCCAAGTTGTTAATTTCCGGCGAACGTTCCGAATCCCAAGGGACGGGCCAATGAAGAGTCCGCTTCCCTTGTAACCAGGACGATACGCGGAGACACCCGAGCGCGACCGAGCGCTCATTTCCGTTTTCGAATCCGACGTCATCTACTCCGAAAGCCCGTGTGTTTTGTGTTTCTTTGGGGCCACGATGATTATCGCTAATTTAACGTGAGTACCCCGTACCGTTTCGAATCGCGACCGACATCAGCCGCTCGGCGGAGAATTCGCGTGGTGTCGTCTGTATTGATAGATTGGTCGCGAGACCGCGTGAATTCCTCGCGTAAGTTTTTTCCCTACAAGCGAAAACCGCGACCGATATATTTCGTACGTGTGTAACCCATGTAACCGCGAAACCGTATTCGCCATGCCGGTCTATTAGAGCGGTCGCCGTCTCGGTCGTCGGTCGGCCGCGTGATAAACGTCGAGGAACGATGCCGAAACGTCGGCCGGCCCTCGCGTTCCCCCGTCGTCCTCGTCGATCGTCCACGGGGAATCGATCGACCCCGATGGAAAACCGAGACGGCGGACGTTCGCGTATAAACAAAATAAATGGCGTCGGCACACTTCTGTTCTCTGTCCGTCGGAGATCTCGTCGCTCTCTCGAGTCCTCCCCGACGGTGAACCCGTCGGGACTCCGCCAGGGACCGGTCCGTCGTCGCCCGGATATTAACCCGTGACGTATCGCCGTTTCACCTGTTCCTTCTCTCGGTCTCTCGTCTTTCGCGGTTCGCCTTTCCTACTTCTTTTTCTCTTGGAGAAAATTCTTGGCCGGCGCGCGTGCAATCTGTCAACCGAATTTTCCGATCTGCATTCCCCGGTCGCTCTCGAATGATTTATTTTTAGAACGCGAGTGTGTATCGCGCAGCGGGAGGAGAGGGTTGACGCTAGTAACCGAGGTCCTGTGTGTGTTTGTTTTTTCTAGATTGAAATTATTGAAATTGAAATTAGATTTCTTGATATCGTAAGAGTATCCGGAAGCTAAGGGAACTGTCTATTCGATCCTGGAAGTATAAGAACCAAGTTAGAAACGGCCGTTCTAACTGTTAAGATAAGGAAAGAAGTTTAATTAGGATAAGTCAGCGAGGAATCTTGAGCAAAATGGGCATTCAAGATCTGCAAGTCTTTCTGGATAGCAATTATGTACAAGGCGGATCTGTACCAGTTGATCTGTTAAAAATAGCGCGTACGTTCACTCAGAGACAGCATAATCGAGTCGGCAAAGCACAACAACTGCATTCTGGAAAGTTCAGACTAGTCCTTGATGGAGAGTGCTGTTTAGATAGATTATACGGGGGTTATTTCTCAGGTAGGACCACAATCTCTCTGTCTCTCTCTCTCTGTTTCCCTATAAGTATAAAAAATCATTTGATTTTTATAACTTCTTGTAGACTGGGCTTGCGGAGGACAATGGAACAGAATGCTTCAGTTCCTGGCGGTCCTCATCCAAGCAACGGAGATGTCTGGTTTGGAATTAGCTGTATTCTTTAATGGATGTTTTGAATCTCCTAGACTCGACGATTGGTTTTTAAACCAATTACAAGTGAGGATTAAAGTAAATAATGTAAGTATCGACACTTCAAAGATGCAACTTTCTTTACGCACGATCCTTTACATCTCCGTTATTTCATGCACAGGTATTAAAACATATTACAACCAAGGGTACTCCACCACCGAAGATATGGTGGTCCCCGCCGGTATGCCTGAGAACTAGTTTACGAATGGCTCTGCGACACTTGAACGTCACGGTGCTCTGCAGCATGGACGATCACCATCAAGAAGTGATCGCGTACTGCAGAGAGAACTCGTTCAACGGTCTCGTCGCCGACGACGCGGAGTACGCGGTGTTCGATCCGCCACGTTACTTCTCGTCGGAGCAGCTGAAGCTGACGTACAAGGGTTCTCTCGACACCAAGGAGTACGTACTTCCGGAGCTGCTGAAAGCGTTGAACATACCCGCGGACAGGCTGTGCCTGTTGGCCGCGTTACTAGGAAATTATATCTTGACCGAGGCGGATCTGGCCGAGTTTTACAAGAGGCTCAACGTGAACACGAACATAAACAAAGTGAACGTGGAACACACGATCAAGACGATCGCGAACTTTGTACGGGAGCTGCCGTCCGTCGAGTTGGACGTGGTCGCCCAGAAGGTGTTCGGCTCGTCGTCCGATCCGGGCTGCCTGAAACTCAGGCAGTCCGTTCAGTATTACATTAACGGGACTAAGGACGGGTTCCTGCATTACAAACCGGTGAAACCGAACAGAGGTAAAAACCTGTTGGAATTTCAAGTACGATTCGACAATCTAGTACGAGGAGACTTGTCTAACGTTCATTATCCGTTTTAGTACACAAGTTAGACTCGAAACAGAACGTGCAGCAGCAGTCGAATCTCTCCGAGACGCCGTCGACGTCGGAGGCCGATTCGAATTTGGAGACGTCGAGATTCGCTTCGGAAACCGTGGAGAGCGAACGGGAGAGTTTGAACGCGTACAAACAGGCGACCGCGAACGCAAAGTCCGCGCCGCAAATCGTGATAGAGCCGCCGGGAATGCCGGGAGGTCACGGGGACGCCGACAACGCCAGGCAACAAGAGGAGGAGCAGAGCAACGGGCACACCGTGAACGGCACCACACACAACCTCCTCATCAGCTCGTCGAGCTCGAGCAGCAGTTCCTCTGCGACGTCGCCGTCGCACGCGACCGCGGACTCGGCGCGGCAGACGGAGAAGACCACGACGATCCCGACGACGGTACCGGAAGTGATGCGCACCGCGTCCGAACGACACCAGAAGGGCTTGATGTCTCCTCACATCTACCAAATTCTCATCGCCGGCGAGATCAAGCTGCCCGTTCTTCTGGAGGACGAGAATCACCGCGAGTTCCCGTCGATACACGTTATTTATAGACCCGTTAGGCAAATGGTGTACGCTATTCTGTTCAACCTTCATCACAGGATGTATTTAGCCGCTAAGAGTAAAGAAAAGGGAGGCAAGTATCTTAATACGTGCGTAGATAATCGTTCTTACGTTCGACGATTCGATTCGTGTACTTCGTGTCGATAGATAGTGAAAAAATTGAAGTCCCTGACGTTGTGATAAAGGAGTGGNTCCGAGACGCCGTCGACGTCGGAGGCCGATTCGAATTTGGAGACGTCGAGATTCGCTTCGGAAACCGTGGAGAGCGAACGGGAGAGTTTGAACGCGTACAAACAGGCGACCGCGAACGCGAAGTCCGCGCCGCAAATCGTGATAGAGCCGCCGGGAATGCCTGGAGGTCACGGGGACGCCGACAACGCCAGGCAACAAGAGGAGGAGCAGAGCAACGGGCACACCGTGAACGGCACCACACACAACCTCCTCATCAGCTCGTCGAGCTCGAGCAGCAGTTCCTCTGCGACGTCGCCGTCGCACGCGACCGCGGACTCGGCGCGGCAGACGGAGAAGACCACGACGATCCCGACGACGGTACCGGAAGTGATGCGCACCGCGTCCGAACGACACCAGAAGGGCTTGATGTCTCCTCACATCTACCAAATTCTCATCGCCGGCGAGATCAAGCTGCCCGTTCTTCTGGAGGACGAGAATCACCGCGAGTTCCCGTCGATACACGTTATTTATAGACCCGTTAGGCAAATGGTGTACGCTATTCTGTTCAACCTTCATCACAGGATGTATTTAGCCGCTAAGAGTAAAGAAAAGGGAGGCAAGTATCTTAATACGTGCGTAGATAATCGTTCTTACGTTCGACGATTCGATTCGTGTACTTCGTGTCGATAGATAGTGAAAAAATTGAAGTCCCTGACGTTGTGATAAAGGAGTGGGTATGGTCCAAGAATAATCCGTACGTGACTCCCGAGTTGGTGAAGGCGGAACAAATCGGTTGGGGCGTTCCCACGATTCAACGCTTGTGGTTTGGGTAAACGATCAACGAGATTCTTTGTCCTTCAGTAGGTATACGAGTTGTGTCAAGTTTTAATCGTTCTCTGCTTGTAGCACAGGTATAGATGACAAACGACGCCGCCTGCGCGGTTTCCTGACATGCATGAAGTCCGACACGCCTCTCATGTTGAACACCTCCTACGTACCGCAACACCTTTTAGTGATGGCGTGCGTGCTGAGGTACATCATGTCGTTCTCGGACAAGATTAAAATCTTACGCCGATGGGAGTTAGATGCCTTCATTGCACAAGCATTCTCGCCGGAACTCATGAACGCTCAGTATTTACAAGATCTCCAGGTAATTCATGAAACAATGATTAAATTTATATGAAGTATTTATATAAAATCATGTATATAGAGAATATCAAATTCTTCGAGGATGAATCGAGAGTATTTGTCGTTGTTGCAGCTCGCTTTAGTGACTTCGCGAGGAGTGCAGCTCGCCACGTTGTTCATGGCCGGTGTCGAGACCGCTCTGTTGGCCAACGACGCCTGCGGAGCACCGATCCCGTGGTTGATGTGCTGCCCGTGGTTGTATTTCGACGGAAAACTATTCCATCACACGCTGGCCCGTGCGCGGATCGCAAAGAATCTGTTGGAACTCTGCGGAGGGCACAT